>PVLA01012371.1:0-44981 GCA_004027455.1 Hydrochoerus hydrochaeris | reverse complement strand
AGAGAGAGAGAGAGAGAGAGAGAGAGTGAGAGAGGACAGAGGTGTAAGCTCTGTTGTGGCTACATAGGTTGCTCCCTCATCGTCCTAGACCCATCCTAACTGGGCTCTGGACAGGGTGGAGGCCTCCCGTGCTCAGTGGGTTTGACCTTAACGACCCTGCTTTTTGGCTGGCTTCTTCTTTCCCCCTTCCCTACCCCCTCCCTCCCCTCCCCTCCTCCCCTCCTCCCCCACCTCCGACTCCCCAACTCCTCTCACCTCTTTTCCCTGATGTGCAGGGTGTGTGGGTGGGTGTTCAGATAAGTGGGGGTGGTCCTGAGGGGGCGCCAGACCTGGGGAGAAGGGGCCTAGGGTTGAACCCTCTGCTTCCAGCATCCCTGGCATGAGTGGACCACGAGACCTAACTGGACCCCAAGAAACCGGATGTGGTGGCACATGCCTGTGATCCCGGCACTCTGGGAGGCTGAGGCAGGAAGAGCACAGGTGTTAGTGCAGCTGGGCCGCTTAATGATTTAGGGAGACGCTGTTTCAAAGAATGAAAAACAAAAAGCCTGGGCATATTCTGTAGCTCCGGAAGACCTGGGCTCAATCCCCAGTACTAAAGAAGAAGGAGGAGGAGGAGGGATAAGAAGATAAAAAGAAGCTGAGCAAGAGCCCAAGTGGCCTGGTCCTGGGTTGCACAGCTGAACACATGGTGGAGGCGGGGAGGTGACAGCCGCAAGCCCGACACCCATGCCCTGTTCCTGGGGTCCTCGGTCACTTCTTCCTACTGCGTGGATACCATGAGAGAAAGCTACAGGTGAGATCTCTGGTGAGATCAAGGCGAGGCCCGTGTTGAGTGCCCAGCCCCAGTGGCCTCTGTGGCAGCAGCTGGGCACCCTTCTCTCTAGGGGAGTCAGGTGAGACTCAGGCTTCACCTGCCAGGGGAACAGGGTCTGGCCAGGATTTATTACTATTTTTCTGTTTTTTTGAGATGGTTTCACTCTAGTTCAGACTGGCCCTGAACTCATGGCAATCCTCCTGCCTCAGCCTCCTGAGCGCTGGAATTACAAGCATGCACCACCATGCTCAGATGGCCAGGATTTAATTACTGATCTGCATCAGGCTGAGCTCTGTAGTTACAGTCTTCACCTCTGCAAGTGGCGTTTGCTTTCTGCTCGCCTCTGCCCACCTTTTTTGTCCGGTGTTTATTTCCATCATGTTTCAGGGTCGCTTTGGCCTTGTTTATTCCCATCATGCCCCAGGGAAGGTCTGACGTACAGCTTAGGACAGAGCTGTCCACAAGGCCATCAGCCGCTGTGGGCCTCAGGGGCTGCCCCTGGGAAGTGTCGCTGGTGCCCCTCTGCCCACAGAGGGCTGTGTGTGGGTCCAGGAGGTGGCACAAGCCTGTAGGCACAGAGCTGATCCTGCCCTCGGCTTCGTTCCCTTCCTGACTTAGGTCCCTCATCATTCTGTCACCCCACAGTAGTGGTGACAGAGACCCATGGGGTACAACACTGTTGTCCAACACTTTGGGACTTACAGGTGAAAACTGCTAAAAAAGCCAAAAAACAAAAACAGCTAAATGGCGGCCCCAGATAAGGAATAGTAGGTGCAGACCTTAGACAGTTTGCTTTCACTTGTTTTTTTGTTTGTTTTTGTTACTTAAGACAGGCTCTCATGACATATCCCTGGTTGGCCTCCAACTCTGGTGATCCTCCTGCCTCAGCCTCCTGAGTGTGGGGAGTATAGGCACATGCCACCCCACCTGGCTTTAGTTTGCCTTCACTTACACAAGTGGACAGTCCCCTGTGACTGTTGATGAGGACCCCAGACTTGTCCTAGGAGGCTGGGCTATGACCCCCAACTGCTTCCCCAGCGTCCAGGCCGGGCTCCCTGGGCCTGGGCTCAGAACTTGGGCCGCTTCTGGGGAGCTTGGGGCCCTTCTAACCTCGCAGGTACTGTGGAGACCTAGCATTGCGCTCATATGGCTTTAAAGCGCTGGCCAGTTACTTAGCTTTTCTAAGACTCAAGTTTATTTTCACTAGAACCACTGAACTTTCAGCAGTTTACATGACAATTATGAAGAGGGGTGACAATAGAAAGCTCTGGAAGTGTACAAACCGGTTTGGGGACAAATACCCTGGATTTGGGGCTGGAAGCAAGTAATGCACCAGCTCCACGCTGCTGGTCCCAGGTCCCTGCCAGTCAGCACCCACAGGAACCAGCCCACTCTGGTCTTTCCCCACCCTAAGGCACCACGTGCAGGGACCCGGTCCTACAAATTTGTTACCCTGACCTGGGGGCAAACCAGGATGAAAGAGAAACATTTCAGCTTTCGGCAGCCAGGGGGTTCTGGCCTCTGGTGGGCAGAGGTGGCCCCAGCGTCTGGTACATCCTGCTTTTTCATTCAAATGTGCAGGTACAAGCAAAGTAACACAGGTTTCATCGACTTCCGCTGGTCATGAGGACAGGCCCAGGGCGACGCCCGAGCACAGCTGTGCTAACTCCCCCCCCCCACCGTGCTCACAGAGGCGGTCACTTGGGCTTCAGTGGGCCTCTGGTTTCCCGCGCCAGCTGGACCCTGCAATCGGGTCCGGAGTTGTGAAAGAGACTTCATCTGAAGCTGGTGTCACAGCCAGGCGCATTCCTGAGCCAGGGCACCTCCCAGGTGGTTTTATCTCTGTGGTTTCCTAGGAAACTAGGCAGGAAAAACATATCAGGTTGCTCTGGGCAGCTGTGGCCCCAATGGCTGCGGAGAAGTCAGGCCGGATCCCAAGGGTAACAGCCAGAAAGGGGAAACACCCAAATAGCTATAAACTGAGAGATAACTGAAGTCCCCTTCAGAGCCTTCAGCGAGACCTTGCTCCTCCAGGAAGAGGAACCAAGGGCCTGGGAAAAGGGCTGCTCCAGAAGCAGGGCAGGAGACACAAAACTAGTCATGGTGGAAGACATCTGCTATCCCAGCACCCAGGAGGCTGAGGCAGGAGAATCCCTATGGGTACAAGGCCAGCCTGGGCTACACAGCAAGACCTTGTTTTGGAGAACAAACAACAATCAAAACAAGAAAATGAGCCTGGAGCATGTCGCAGGGCTACCCAGGAAGGAAGAGCCTAGACAGGCACAGGCAGATTATCCAGGGCAAAGGTCCCTAGAAGACTCCCAGTAAGCAAAGCAGGAATGATCTGAGCCACAAACAGGCATCAGACTATGTATAACCCAAGCAGACAACATTGAAAAATATCCAGGTGAATCCATGCTGATTGTTATGGTTGATACATTGTGTCAATTTGAGATGTTTAGAAGTTTAAGAGACTCAGCAGGGAGCCAGGATCCTTTGTAAATATCCTCAGCCTGTGCAAGAGGAGGGCAAAGAGATTTTGTGAGTGCTATACCCCCAGGGAGGTGGCCTGCATAAAATATAAGGGAAGAAATGAGGCTTGTCTCCTCCCCCACATTTTGCTCTTGCTGCTTTTGCTGTCTTCTGCCTCCTGGAACAGTTTCTTCTCTGCAATGCCCCTCTGCAGTGCAACCCTGCCTTGAAGCCAGCTGATTATGAACTGAAACCTCCACAAACTGTGAGCGAAATAAACCTTTCCTCCTTTAACTTCGGGTGTTGGGCTTCTTGTCACAGTAGTGAGAGAAAGTAACCAAGACAACATCTGACTGGATTCTGTCAAGAACTCCATCAGGTCAGGCACAGTGGCACTCGCCTGTAGTGCCAGCTACTTGGGATGTTGAGGCAGGAGGATTTCTTGAGCCTAAGAATTCAAGGCCAGCCTGAGGAACTCAGGGAGATGATGTTAAAAAAAAAAAAAAAAAGGCCAGGTATGGTTGTACACACTTGTAATCCCAGAACTCAGGAGGCTGAGACAGGAGGATTGCTGTGAGCCTAAGTCAGTCTGTGTTACATAGTGAGTGTAAAGTCAGCCTGAACTACATAGCAAGACCTCATCTCAAAAAAAAAATTAAGATGAAAACAAAGTGGCTTTATCAAAAACAAAACTCCTCCACTCACTGCTATCACCCTTAGTTTGTAAATCAGAGAGCTGGGTCTCAGGTCAAGTGCTAGGTCATTGAGCTGGACCACACAACTAGAAAATGGGGCACTTTTCAGCTGTTCCCAGGCTGTCCCCTAGCTCCCCTCCTGTGCCCTGGGATCCAGAAAGATGTGAGGCTTGTAACTGGTACCTGGAATTGTGAAAACAGGGCTTCGATGTAGCTCAGCAGTAGAGCACTTGCCTAGCACTCATGAGGCTCTGGGTTCAAGCCCCACTACCAACAACAACTAAATAACTGAAGTGCAGCAGGTGAGTGAGAGGGCGAACACACAGGACAGCGGGGGAGGCGGAGGCAGAGATGGTTGCTCGCTGGTGCCTCTGGCTTGCCTTCCTCCCCTGTAAGAACAGTGAGCGGCTTGCTACATCCCGGTTTGATGGGAAAGAAATGCAGGCTGCACAGGAATTACATTCCACTCGCGGTGGTGCAAGAAATGCTTTGTGTCTCCTAGAAGACAGTTTCAGTCTCCAACCCAAGAACTTGGCCAGGCAAGCAGGCAACAGGACACCAGTTCTAGAGCCTTAGGAACTTCAAGCTGGGGCTGGTCCTTGTCCTCCAGGTTTCTGCCGGGACTGCCGCCTCCATGGATCAGAGTGTGCTAGCTGAGCTGTGAGTTGTGTCTTCCTCTTCCCCCTGGGTCCTACTGGCCCGGAGTCACCTACAAAGCCCTGGCTCTGGTAGCGCCGTCCTTGGGGAACCAGCTTTCCCTGTTGCATGGGAATGCAACAGTACAGCGCAAAACCCAGCTGGCTGCTGGCCAAGCCCCAGGGCCAGCGTGGGGAGGAGTCACCCCCATCCCTGCAGCCAGCCCCACTTTCCTTTGGTTGCACAAAAGCATCCTGCAGGCCAGAAGCTGCAGACCTAAGTTCCAGGGTCTTCAGGCCTCCCCGGAAGTACCCCATGTTTCCCTCTGTGGCCCAAGACAGGGAGGGACCTGTTCCCCACCAGGTCACCAGGAGCCCTGCTCAGTGAAGGACCCTCTCTCCACACACTCCACTCACTCGGGCAGCAGCTTCCCAAGGCTCCAGGCTTTCCCTGGGCCAGTTGAGGGGGGCAGGGCAAGGCGAAATGCAAGGGAACACAGAAAGCAGACCCTATTTCTACGTGGGCCTGAGCCCAGGGCACTCGCCCCACAGCACGAGATTCCACTTTCCCACCCTCTCCACTCTCTAGGGCTGGTCCCTTCTCTTACAGACCACGCCCTGGGGTCCCCTCGGTAAGTTAGCCACTCCCCCCACTTGACTCCACCCTCTTCCTACAATGATTGGCCAAAGGGTGGGCACCTGACCCAAACCTAACCAATCATAATGCACCAGCCTTCTGGCTGTGCTGATTGGGCCAAAGGTGAGCAAGTGACAAGACAGACCAATTAGGGTTCTTCCTGAGGATGCCTGAGATTCTCCTACCTGGGTCCAGGAATCTCCATGCCCAGGTGTAAAGATGCCCATGGTGGTGGGATACAGGAAACCCTGGGGTAGAAGGCAGAGGGGTGGGGAGGAATGTTGGGACCCTGGCTCTGGTCGCCCCCAATCCTTTTCAAAGCCCTTCTTTCCCTTAAGGCCACCCAGGTACCGTGCAACAAATCCCTTCCTGGGTCACTAGCTGGAATTAGGTTTCTGCCTCAGGCAGAAATGAAATGGACTCCAGTCCACCGGCCTGGCTCTCGGGTAGGTGACTGCACAGCTGCCTCAGTCTCCCCAGCTGCGCCCCACAGCGGGTGAGCAGATGAAGTGTAAGACTCAGCACCCAAGGGGCCTGAGATTAAGCCAGCTTTTCACCTGGGAGCACGCTGGGTCCTGTACTCACTGGGTCCCTTGGCAACACCCCAGCAGGATGGGATCTCAGAGCACGAACTTCTTTTGAATAAGAACTTTGTGTTAAAAAAAAAAAAAAAGACAAAAACTTAAAAAATAAGGGCCAGGGATTTAGCTCAGTGGCTTAAGCGCCTGCCTAGCAAGCACAAGATCGTGAGTTCCATCCCTCGTACCAAAAAAATAAAATAAAATAAATAAAGGACAAAAATGTAAGAACTTTTCTAATGATCTCAAGGTGAGGTTAGTCCTGGATTTAGGGTGGGCTCCAAGTCCAATGATCAGTTGCCAGTGATAGTGGGAGCCTGGAATTCTGGACTTCAGGGGACCTGAGCTGTGACATGACTAGATTGTGGTCGTTTAAGGTGGCTCTGGGACACTTGATTTAAGCTGACATCGTGTGACCCTTGGTGCTTGGGCTTTATTTTCTTGTTTGCCCAAGCAAGTCCATGCCTCAGGGTTAATTTCAGGGAAGAAAAGCAACAGTGGTTAAATTGTCCTCGCCAGGGGACACCCACAGTTCTGTTCAGAAGGAGAGATTTTAGCAGTCTCAATGGTGCTTGGTCAGACTGGGAGACTTATGCTACATCCTGTGAGCTTCAAAATAGGTTATGTGCTCATGTAGAGAAAAATACCAAATTTCCAAAACGGTATGTATGCACCAAATACTAACCATTAAAAAAAAAAGATAAATTGAACTTTATTAAAATATAGAGCTACTGGCCAGGCATGTAATCCCAGCACTCAGGAGGCTGAGGCAGGAGGATCGCCACAGGTGAGAGGCCAGCCTGAACTACATAACGAGCCTCTGACTCAAAAAGCCAGCTCCCTCCCAAAAAATAGTTACTGTTCATCAAAACACAGCAGGAAGAGACTAGTTTCAGTTAGGAATGTTGATACATACCTGTAATTCCAGCATTCTAGGGAGGTGAGGCTAGAGGATCACAAGTTCGAGCCCATCCTGGGCAATTTAAACAATTTAAATTTTGAGAGGTCCTGTCTCAAAATTTTTTTAAAAAGGTCTGGGGTCTCATGCCTTTCCATGACACCCCATTCTGTGCTTCCCAGGAGCAGGGTGTACTTTTATTTTTATCTTCTTTTCCTGTTTACTTGGGTTAAGCTTGCTCTCCAGAACCTGGTCCTTTTTCCTTTCCTTTCCTTTCCTTTCCTTTCCTTTCCTTTCCTTTCCTTTCCTTTCCTTTCCTTTCCTTCTTTCCTTCTTTCCTTTCCTCTCTAGGTAATTCAGCTGGTTTTGTACTCCCTATTCAGCCCAAACTGGCCTGGAATTTGTGATAATCCTCCTGCCTCTGCCTCCTGAGTCCCGGGATTACAGGTGTGGGCCACCATAGCCTGCTCCTTCTTGGTTAAGCTCTGAATTTTATAGGGTTCTAATTAAAACAGCAAACACAGGTGCCAAGTCAGAAGAGCCCTTAGGGAAAGTTGCAGGTCAGTGGTTCCTTTCTGCCCTTAGCAGAAACAGCAGGATTCAGCAAGTGCTTCGGACAACCCTGTCCTTGGGGTCCTGCCTGAAGCCTCAGCACCTGGTAGGGCCACTAGATAGCTCTACAGGGGCCTTGCACCTTGGCCAGCGTCCCAAGGACTGTTTTCCCTACAGATCCCCATCTGTCCATGGGCAGGATGTCCAAGAATTTACAGGCATATTTTTAACCACCATATCATTGCTGTGAGAATGAAAATTGTATACAAACTGTCTCAAAGATCGCTTATTAAATACAGCCAGGAAGGGGACTTTTCTGTTCATTTGTTTGTTGTTTTTTTTTCTTGTTTGTTTGCTTTTTGTACCAGGGATCAAACTTAGGACCTCAAGCTTGCCAGGCAGGGGCTTATGCCACTGAGCTAAATGCCTGGCCCCAGGGAAGGGACTTTTATAGGAAGAAGCCTGGCAGTCAGGGCTTGGCTGAGTGATCAAAGTTGATATTGCATGTAAGGAGACAACCTGAAACTATTGCTGCTTTTAATTTTTTAAATTGAATTAATTAATTATTGGAAGTACTAGGGACTGAACTCAAAGCCTGTGCACTGAGCTACATCCCCAGCCCTTTTCATTTATTTATTTATATTTTTTTGGCTAGATTTTTGCAAACTTTGCTCTTTCAGATTCTAGCTAGATTCTCTGTGATCAGAGGAAACTAAGGCTGAGAGAGGAGCGAGTCACAAAGCAAGGGCCAAACCTTGGACATTTCTGGCCTGGGGAAACTGGCATTATGGGAGGGACGCAGAGCCCCCGCCCAGGCCACCCTGCTGAGCACCGGGAGACAGGATGCCTCATTCCAGACCCACAAGCCGGTGCCTGATCCCCAGGCCGAGCCAAATCCGAGCCAAGTTCCAAAAGTGAATACCAGGGTCGCCCTCTCCAGCTGTGTGACCCTAAGCGCCCCCTATCAGATGGAGAGAAGGTGCCAAGGGTGAGGGCTGAGTCGTTTTTTGGCTCTGCCACCACAGCGGGGGTGGGGGGGATACTCCCAAGTGGGACAGGCTGGGTGGCCTCTGTTGAGCAGAGTCGATAGGGTAGGGGGCCTGTTCCCACACGACCGGCTCCGCCCGCTCCAGGTTGCACGGGGTTCTAGGGAGGCTTCCAAGAGGGGCTCCTGCAGGGCCCGGGCTGGCTGGCTCTGACTTGCTCTCCACGGGGCAGGGACCTCGTCCTCACTCCTGGGCTCCTACAGCCCTCACACACCGGAGGAATCACCCGAGACCCTTCACCTCCCTCCGGGGTCCCTCGCAGCCACCCCACCCTACCCTGCATCTTTCCAGGCCTCCCTCCCCCTCGGGGGCCCCTGGCCTATCTTCCCCAGCACTCGGCCTCCCGCCCCATGGGCCCAGCTCCTAAAAGCTCTCTTATTCCCTGGCGCTGGCCTGATTCGACCTTCTCGCCAGCCACTGTCCTGATTGGTCCCCTGCCCCGCCCCCTCCCATGGCCAGAGGGAGTTTTCTGGACCCGCTGACAGCAGCTCTCCAAGCCCCGCCCCTTCCTGCAGGGGCCGCCAGCTCCTCTGGAGGGGAAGCTCGTTCCGGCCTCCAAGGCCCCCTGAGTTAGGGACTTCACACCTGCTCCAGAGCTCCCACCACACCGAGCACTGGGCGAACAGCACTGTGGGTGGACGGGGGTATAGCTCAGCAGTATAGAGCCCCGGTCTGGCGAGCACGAGGTTGTAAGTTTGATCCCCGCCTCAAAAAAAAATAAAATAAAATAAATGTACGGGGCATATTCTATATTTTAACTATTAAGTCCAGTACCAGTGCAAACAACGCAGACATTGTGACCTGTTAGTAACTTTTAGTATAAAATGTTCTGAGCCACATTTGGGATGTGCTAGGGCTGAAATATGACTTTGTTTGTCTTAATAAAGAATTTAACTGTGTGTCTATTTTTGTTTCATTTTTGTGGTGCTGGGGGTTGAACCTAGGGCTTTTTTTTTTTTTGTCTTTTGGTTTTTTTGGCAGGATCTTGCCATGTAGTTCAGATTGATTTTTTTTTTTTTCGGTACCAGGGATCCAACTTATGGCCACACACTTTCCAGGCAGATACTTATGCCGTTGAGCTAAATCTCCAGCCCCCAGATTGATTTTAAACTCAATATATAACCCAGGCTGGCCTGAAACTCACGGTGATCCTCCTGCATCAGCCTCCCAGAGTGCTGGGATTACACATGTGCTCCTATGTGAAATCTGGCAATATAATATCTGCATTCCTGATCAGCACCTGGAGGACTGCAGGAAGCTAGGACAGCTCTACCCCAGGCCCAAAAGGCTGACCTCGAACTGCACCTGGGAGCCTCCCTCCCTCCCTTTGGTGGGGGAGGGCTAGGCTGAGGGGCTTCACTTGTCCGTTCTCAGCCTCCCTGGGCCCCTCTGGAAAATGGAAGTGGTGGTCTCTCTGCCCACCCACCTCCTGATGGCGGTCAGAGTCACTAGCAGCGACAGGAAGTTTCTGGGCTCAGTGAGAGTTTACTGGCCAGGGGCGAGCGTGTGGCGAGCGTCCCTGACAGTGTGGCGGGTGGACATCACCAGCACCTGAGCCGATCGACCTTCAGATTAACAGAAACGAAGGAGATTTCAAAGAAAAGGACAGGCAGCTTCCCCCGGGGGGTCCAGAGGGGCAGCAGCAGCTCCTACAGCCTGGATTCCTAATGGCTGAGATCCTTGTTAGGTGTTCTGAACTTGACAATCAAAAGTCATGGGACAGTGGCCTTGTCCTGGGGAGATGTGTGGAGCACGTATTTAGGGATAAAGAGTCAAGTATCTGCTAACGGACACTCCTAGTCCCCTAAAAGTGAAAAGGGAGACAGGAGAGAGGCCAGAGTGGGAAATGATAGCTGATGAATCTAATTGTGCTTGCACTTTTAATTTCTCTGTACACTGATATTTTTCAAACACAAGGTCTGGGGGAATCACACAGCAAAGAATGTGAGAGATGGATGAGGGCTTGTGAGGTTAGCAGCCTCCCTACGCAGTCAACTGTGACCTAATTTAATACTGTAACAGCCTGCAACCTGGGCGTATTCATGTAATAAATCTTCCTCTCAGCCAATCACAGCCCAGAGTTTTCAGCCAATCACAGGCTTCGACTGCTAAAACCGGTTCCAAACTGGTATGGTGGTCTAGGGCTGTAATCCCAGCACTCTGGGAGGCCGAGGCTCACTGGAGGTGTGCAAAGTGAAGCCCAGCCCGGGCAACACAGCGACCCAGCGGGATGGCGTCTCAAAATAAAAAAAAAATTTAAAAGGGCTGGGGATGTAGCTCAGGGCAAAGGCTCTGGGTTCAACATACACCAAAATAAAAATTTTTTTTCACCTAATGCTAAGGGAACCACAACTAATGAGGCAATTCTGTGGATGCCTCTTTTTCTGCTATGAATTTTCCCCACCCTATTGCTGCTCTCTGGTCCAGGGTCCCTGACCAACTCAGGAATTTTTTCTTGGCTCAATTAAGCTTATTAATTTTTCTAATGTGATTTTTGTTGCTATTGTTGTTTTTTGAAACAGCATCTCATTATGTAGCCTAGGCTGGTCTTGATTCTCCTGCCTCAGCCTCCCAAGTGGTGGGTGTACAGAAGCCTGGCACCACACCCTAAAGTTTATTATTTGTTTGTTTTTGTGGCACAAGGGATTTAATCTAGGGCCTCACACTGAACCAAATCCTTATTCTGTTTTATTTTTATTTATTTTTGTCTTTTTGAGACAGGGTTTTACTGTGTAGTTCAGGCTGGCCTTGAACTCACTTTGTAGCCCAGGTGGACCTCGAACTGTCACTGATCCTCCTGCCTCAGCCTCCTGAGTGCTGGGATCTCAGGCAGTTGCCACCACCCTGGCCCCTTTTAATTTTTTGAGACAGGGTCTTGGTATGTAGTTTAGGCTGGTCTTGACCTCACAGTAATTCTCCTGCTTTATCCTCCTAGCTCCATTTTAAAAGCTTTTCTTTATTTTCTTGTCTTTTTGAGACAGGATCTCACTATGTAGTTCAGGCAGTTCAGGCTGTCCTTGAGCTCACTTTGTAGCCCAGGCTGGTCTCGAACTGACAATGATCCTCCTGCCTCAGCCTCCTGAGTGCAGGGATTAGAGGCGTGCACCACCATGCCTGGCAAGTTTTCCGTTTTTGAGACAGTCTCACTAAGTGGCTAAATCACCCGTGCTGAGCTTGAATTTGCAAATGTCTTGCCTCAGCCTTGAAGAGCACAGAGATTACAGGTCCTGGAGAGCAAGCAAGTTCCAGGCTTTGGGCAGCAGGGGGGTCTTTGATGATGAGCCTTCATGGTACCATGCTCTCAGCAACCTCCTGCCCACATGGCATCTCAGGCAGACAAAATCTGCCTCTGGTTTCAGCATCTGTGTCGGCCCTTCTCCACTTCTGCATCTGCCCAGCCGTGAGATTGCACGAGGCAGGCCATCAGCCTGAGGTCCCCCAGCTGACCCAGAGCTGGCACCACAGTGCAGCCAGGCCTGGGTCACTTTCTACAAAAACTTCTAAGCTGGACATGGTGGGGCATGCCTGTAATCACAACACGGGAGGCTCAGCTAGGAGGATCGCTGTGAGTTCAAGGTCACTGCAGGCTACAAAGTGAAAGCCAGGCCGGCCTGAACTGCACAGTGAAACCCTGTTTCAAAAGAGGAAAAAAAACACAGCTTCCAGGTTTATCCATGAGGGAACTCTTCTGTTGTGCTCTTCTTTTCCTCTTGTTTCACTTTCTTGTCTTTCTTTCTTTCCTTCTTTTTTTTTTAGAAATATAGTTCAGACTGGCTCACTGTGTAGCCCAAGCTGACCTCAAATTTGTGACAGTCTTCCTGCCTTGGCCTCCCAAGTACTGAGATTACAGGTGTGCCCCACTACATCTGGCTATGTGCTTTACATTTTGAATGATGTTTTTGTTTTTGAAGACAGGGTCTCTCTGTGTTGTCCACAGTTGTTCTTAATCTCACTGAGTAACCCAGGCTGGCCTTGAATTTGTGATGATCCTTCTGCCTCAGCCTCCCGAGTGCTAGAATTATAGGCATGCACTACTACACCTGGCTGAATGTGAGTTGAAGCATGAATGCATTCAGGACTTATTAAAGCAAGAGAAAATGCTTCCATTAATGTATACTTTAATGTATACAGACAAGCCTGTAATCCCAGCACTCAGGAGGTTGAGGCAAGAGGACTGCCACAAATTCAATGACAGCTTGGCTATATAGTGAATTAAAGGCCAGCCTGAGATACAGAGCAAGATCCCATCTCAGAAAAAGAAAAAAGAAAGAAAGAAAAAGAGAAAGGCAGTGAGGAGCCGGGCATGATGGTGCACACACCTGGAACCCCAGCACTCTGGGACACTGAGGCAGGAGGCTCATAGGTTTGAGTTCTTTCTGGAAAATACAGTGAGATTCTTTCGGGGGGGAAAAAAAAACCACTCAAGATGCTGAAGCAAGAGGGTTGCCATGAATTCAAGGTCAGCCTGGCCTCCACAGCAAGACCATATCTCAAAAAACAAAACCCCCAAATCTCTAATTTTTGAGGCCACACAGCTGGGCAATCTATTTTTAATCTATTCAAAACGTAAAGCACATAGCCAGATGTCATATTGCCATGGATGTCATACTGAGATCACTGACCTTTCACTTGGACCACACAGGTGTCCAGCGGGGGGCGGGGGGGGGCCTGCTGGAATTGAGCCCTAATCCCTGCGCTCAGATCACACTCACACCCATTCTGTCACTTTCTGAGCATGCGCTTGCACAGCCATGATTACTCCCCTCCGAACCCTTCCATCACCCTGCTTCTGTCCCATCAGCATCTCCGGACTGATGTCTGGACGCTTGACCTCCCATTTCCACACTCCTGAGCACATCGTGAATCAGTTCTCTTTTTACCAAACACCAGTTTAGCGATCAGCCTACAGCGCAGCAACTTGAAGTAGGCCTGGTTCCCACATGGTGAAAGTGATACAGCGTTACAAGTGGGTGTAATAATCTGAGTGACCACCCAGGCAGAGAAATGAATTCCACTCCATTCTGCATTTGTAGGATTGCTTTTTGTTAGTTTTCTTTTTGAGACAGGGTCCCACCATACAGTTCAGGCTGGCTTTTTATTCACTCTGTAGCTCAAACTGGCCTCAAACTTGTCTCAATCCTCCTTCCTCAGCCTCCCAAGTGCTGGGATTACAGGCTTGTGCCACACACCCCCAGCTTTGTAGGACTGTTTGCTGAACTAGCATTAATTTAGTTTTTGGAGACAGGGCTTTGCTATGTAGTTCAGGCTGGCCTTGAACTCACTATGTAGCCCAGGCTGTTCTGGAACTTGTGGTGCTCTCCTGCCTCAGCCTCCACAATGCTGGGATTGCAGCTGTGTCCCAGCAAGCCCGGTTGGACTAATATTGATCTACTGTATATTTTGTTTTGTTTCTTTAGAAAGGGTCCACTGTGAGGTTCAAGCTGGCCTGAAATTCACTATGGAGCCCAGGGTGGCCTTGAAGGCATAGCAGTCTTCCTGCTTCAAACTCCCAAGAGATGACAGGTATGCACCACCATGCAGGTGACATCATTGTCCTTTTACAAGGCAAATCGGCTGTGCTGAACTCCCAGGCCCCTTTGAGGTTTGAGGTTTGGCTAAGACCTCATCTGCGGTTTGGACTTTATGGGAGTGGTCAGAGCACAGTTCCTTCTCAGTAGCTGACCTTCAGGACCCCAAGCTTGGATACATGTTGTCTATAACTAGTGCTTAAGAAAAACAAAGAATGGGTGGGGGACATAGTTTAGTGGCATAAGCACCTGCCCGGCAAGCACAACAAGGTCATGAGTTTGATTCCTGGTGCCGATAAATAAATAAATTCAAAGAGACAACGAAAGTCCGTGTGGTGGCGTATGACTATAATCCTAGCATTTGAGAGCCTGAGGCAGGAGGATCGCCCCAAGTTTGAGGCCAGCCCGCGCCAGTGAGTCCCAGACAAGCCTGAAGTACACAGTGAGATCCAGTCTCAAAAAACAAAACAACAACAAAAAAACAAAAAACAAAGGAGCAAACAAGACAAAGAAAAAGGACCCTCAAAAGTCGGGTCTCAATGCACATTATTGCCCACAATTGATGCGTTTTAAAACTATTTTTCTTCTTTCTTTTTCTCCTTCAAATAAAATCAGCTCTCTGCTGATTTGGGAAAAAAAAAATCAGCTCTCTGCTTTTTAAACGGCCAGCAGCCCCCGTCTCCGTTGTGCCGTCGTCTGACCAGTAAGCAGAGCTGGTCCATACCCGGGATGGTGGCCCTGCGGGGGCAGCCACTCTAAGGCCTGGAGCGAAGACGAGGGGACAGAGACCCGTGCTGCGGGCAGCGGGCCCCGAGGCACCTGAGCTCAGCCCAGGCTCCGCGAGCGCTTGCGAACCTCGGAGGTGCCGGCAGCTCGGGGCGCGTAGCTCGGAGTCCCCCCAGGACCACCATCTTGGCCACTGTACGGCAGCCGGCAGGACCCACGGGAGGCGGTGCCCCGCCCCGGTCGCACGCTGAGCCACGCCCCCGGCCGCGCAGACCACGCCCCTCCCCGGCTCCTCCCTCCCCGAGGTGACGCGGGCGCGGGCGGTGACGGCCACTGTCTCGGCGAGCAGCGGAGCGGCAGCGGCGGCGGCGCAGCTACCATGGGGGCCCAGCTGAGCACGGTAGCGTAGGCGCGGCCTGGGCCTCGCGCTGCGCCCGGCCCTCGGCGGCGAGGCGTTGGTCGTGGGAGGCCCGCCGCGTCCCTCCCCGGCCGCGCCCCGTCCCCTGCATCCGCTTCCCTCCTTCCGGCCGGGACTCGGCGTGCAGGGGCGGCACCTGGGGGGCGCGCGGGGCGCAGGAGGCGGGCGACCTGTGAGAGGGGCCGAGCGTGCACGGCGCCTCCGGGCGGGCGTGCGTGAGGAAGTTGCAGTGTGACTAAGCACGTGTGCATGCACCAGTGTGCGGGCGCGCGATTGTGCCAATGTGAAGTATGACCGTGTGGGCGGGAGTGAATGGGAGTGTGCGAGCGAGGGGGGGCGTGAATGTGCGTGAATGCATGCGTGAGTGGGCGTGTGAATGCTGTGTGTGAGATTGAGCATTGCAAGTGTGGATGTGTGCAGGCCGTGTGTGAAGGTGTCTGAGTGAGTACGAATGAAGGTGGTTATGCGTGTGAGAATATGAATGAGGGTCGGGCGTGATGGTGCACGCCTGTAATCCCAGCACTTGGGAGGCCGAGGCAGGAGGATTCCTGTGAGTTTGAGGCCAGCCTGGGTTACATAGTGAGACTCTGTCTCAAACAGACCCCCCCCCCAAAAAAAAGTGAATGAGAATTGTGAATGGGTGTGAATGTATGTGCAGGGCTGTGAGAAAGAGGGTGGATGTCTAAGTGTGTGGTCTCAGTGTGCATGGGGTGAGTGCATGAGGGGGTGGAGCAGAGGCTTTGCACAGCTGTTGGTGAAAACGGGCGTGGGCCATGGCTGAGGCCAAGGCTGCCACCTGCAGGTCCTCCTGTCACCCTGTCACCTGGGGCCAGGCCCATCCCCTGGGCAGATGATGTGGCGTCTTTGGGACCTGGCCACAGGCCCACAGTCCTGAGGGAGGTGGCCAGGCCAGGATTCCAAAGTCCACCCCCTCCACTGTTGTAGCCCTTCCCACCCCATTCCGTGCCCCGCCCCCCCCCCCAGTTCTTTCTTTATATTTCTTGAGGCTCTTGCAGTAGCCCAGGCTGGTTAATCCTCTGAGTTTCTCAAGATCACCCCTGGGGCTGGGGATTTAACTCAGGCACAAGTGCGAGGTTGTGCGTTCCATCACCCCACACCAAATCATGCCTGTCCAGAGCTCCCCCTCCCATGCTGCATCGAACCCCTGCCTGGGCCTTGAGCACCAGGTCCCCTGTGGGGAGGCTGGCATCAGGAGGCAGGTGCTGTGGCTCAGCCCAGGCTCCCTGGGGACAGCCCTAGTTAGTGCCAGAGGTGGCCGCTGTGGAGGAGGTGGCTGTCCTCCCTCCTCATCTCCCCTGCTGGGGCTTCTCACCGTCCAGCTGTGAGGCCAGTCTGCAGGGGCTGCTTCCTGCCCAGCAGGTGACAGTCCCCCTCCTGGGGCAGGGCATGCTCATCAGTCCCCAGCCTCATCTGTCTAAAGGGTGCTGGGCATCGCCCCTACTTTGTGGGGTCTGTTGCGAAGCCCTGGGCACAGCCCCAGCCAGGCCTCCTGCCCTGTAGGCCGCACTGCACCCTGTATGCCCTGCAGGGCCGCAGGTTCCTGGTGCAGCAGCCTCTTATCTGGGCCCGGCAGGCCCTGTGGGAAGTGTCTGCATGCTTCAGGGGCCCGGCTCAGGGTTGGCACTTGGGTCTGGCAGCCGCCTGGGGAACGTTGCGGGCTCACCCACCATCTTGCTTCGTGGCTCCTAGCCCAGCTGTGAGTGCCCACCAGGCCTGGACAGGCCCACAGCACAGGTAGGGTGTGCAGGGCACAGGGCCATGCCTCCCCGGCCTGGGGCACCAGGCTGTCCACCTGCCCTCCCCTGAGTCCCCCCACCGTGATCCTTGCTGGCCCTGTGTCCCCACTGTGGGACTTCCTTCCTCTTTCCCTCCCACTTCCTCCTGCTGAGATGCGCCCAGAGCCAGAGGGCGGTGGTCACTTGGATCTTGGGGACGGCAGTGGCTGGGTGGTGGACAGGTAAGAGAGTCACTGATGCTTTGTCTGGACCCCAGCTCAGGAACTGGCACCTGGGGACACTAGGGTCACAATGGGCAGTGTCAGAGCAGGCAACTGGCGGGTGTCCCGTGGATGGGGAACTGGCTGGGCAGCCCTGGACTGTGGTGTTGGAGGCACCCCAGGTGTTCTGGGCTCCGCACCCCGTTTCCTCCTCCCACTCTGGCAGGCAGTATGGCCTCCAGGGCACCTGGGACACAGGGCACCAGGTCAAGTTCTGCCAGGCAGCTGTCCTGAGGGCGCCAGGTGGCTGAGTGCAGTGGCATCTGCAGAAGGGCAGGCCCCCGCCACCTGTATCCTGTGTGCTCTGCCCTGCCCACTTGGGGGTCTGGTCAGGCCTATGACTTAGTGACAAGACCTTACCCCTCCACGGCTCCTAGCCACCAAGCACTGTCCCCTGCCTGTGTCTGTCCTCTGCCTCTCACCTGAGCTCCTCTGGTGGGCTCTAGCTTTTGGCCTCCTCCTCCTTAGGCCACTGAGTGTCCGCAAGTTTCTTGGCTGAATGACTGACTGACTGGCTCACATCTGCCTCTCCTGTAAGAAATGAACTCAGGACCTTGTGCTTTACTGTAGGATATTTTTTTTTTGTGCTGGGGATCGAACTCACGACCTTGAGTTTGCCAAGCGGGCACTTAGGCTGCTGAGCTAAACCCCCGGCCCCTCCTGTAGGGTTTTTATACATAGCCCCCTTCCCTGTCAGGGGCCAGGAGTGCCCCCAGACTCAGGTCTGTCGCCCGAGCCTCAGTTTCCTCACCTGGAATGGGAGTGGTTGCAGCTCCGTTCTTTGGAGGTAGTGAGTCCCTCGGGTGCTGGCCGCCAGCACCAGCCCGGGCCTCTGGGGAACCCGCCCAGGCTGCCTCGAGCCTGTGTGGCGCTGAGCTTGTGTGTCACCAACAGGAGATGCAAACAGGATGGCCACACCCCGGCCTCCCGCTTGCTCGGGTTTCAGCCAGAATGAAGAGCACCAGGGGAAGGAGCAGGGAGGGAGCCTGATGCCCTCTGCTAATCCCTTCCACAAATCCCTGCCGTGCATTGGCTGTGCTGGGCGCTGGACGCACTGGGGACCAGCCTGGCTCCGAGTGTGCTGGGGACCCCGGGCTGGGGCGTCTGGGACCCTAACCCATGGGCCAGAGGCCTGAGGCGCTTCCTTCACCCAGCCCCTGCCGCCGGCTGACGATGCCGGGCACCCGGGCTCCCAGCGCGGCCTCTGTCCTCTTTTGTTCATCAGGAGTGCAGGGGAGCCCGGTGCTGCTGTGCACTTGAACCTCTGTGCCAGGGGGGGGGAAGCCTCGGGGCGCCCCCGTCCTCAGCTAGGGAAATCATTGAGCTTCATCTCCAGGGCTCTCAACAGTGGTGACCTCCTCCACACTCCGCACCTAGCCTTTCTGTAAGCCGTGCCGCCCTGCAGGAGGGGGCTCCTTGGCTTGACACAGAGCCATCCAGAGCAGGGGGACCCTCCAGCGGCTGGTAAAAGTCCACTGAAGGCCTGGTTAGCTAGAGACAGGCATTGGAGCCGGGCTCTGGAGGATGAGTAGGGGCCCGCTGTCTGGATGTGTGCAGAGCCGAGGCTTTGGGGGCAGAGAGGAGAGCATATGGGAAGGCTTGCTGTGCAGGGCTGCAGGCCAGAGGTGGGCAGTGGGGGCCGGGTGGGTGCTTGGGGAGCAGTGGATGCTCTTTGGGCAGCTGGGGCTGGTGTGGAATGCAGGGCTCCCCACAGGAGGCAGGAGACACCTGTGCCCTGAGAGCACAAAGGGGCAGCACTTTGGACTGGCCGGGCCCAGAGTCACATCCTGGCTCCATGCCTGATAGGCTGTGACCGTGGCAGTCACTCAGCCTGTCTGAGAAATCAGTGACAGTCTGCAGCGTCTCCGTGGGTCACTTAGAGGGTCGGCTTTCGTGGGACTTGGGGTAGTTACCCACCCTCTGTGCCTCGGTTTCCCCATTGTACCCACAGTCTAGGGTCGGGTGGGGTTGGCCAGGAGTTTGTATCTCCCACTTGGAGCAGTGACAGCCCCAAGGCTGTGGCCACCGGGCCCTCTGCTCGTGGCCCTTTGCAAGCCGCAGCTGCTTTGCTGCCCAGCCCTAGGGCACAGGCTGGGGTCCTGAGCTGGGTCTCAGGTCCAGGTCGCTGGTCTCACGGTCTGTGCTTCCAGCATGGCTGGCCGAGGCTCCTGCACCGTGCCTGGCACACAGTAGGTGTTGAGTGGCCCAGCCCTGGGGCCCTGGGCCCTTGCTTTTAGACCAAGGTATGTAGGCCACATACCTGTGTGTGTACCTCTTGAGGCTCTGCTGTGCAGCGTGGAGCCAGCCAGGGAAGGAGGGTGGCGGAGTGGGGCCCAGAGATGAGAATGCACTACCTGAAGAGGCCCACGGCAGATCCCACAGTGGGAGGGAGCAGAGGCCCAGTGCACCTAGAGAACTCGGCTCTGAGTTTCCTAGCACCCAAGGTGAAAGGAGAACTTGAGGGCAGTGCTAGGATAAGACACAATCATTTGCTGAGAACAGAAGTCAGGGAGATGGGCCCGCTGAGGTGAGAGGGGCAGGAGAGAAGGTGCTTTCTTGAAAGCCCCTGTTTATGTGAACTTTGCTTTTAACCACTCTAATTGAGTACCACAGCGGTGGCAGCTTTGAAGCCCAGAAGCCCGGAGCTGAGGTCCTTGCTGGCTTCCTCCAGCCCCTGGTGACAATCACACTCCCTGACTCAACCTACCCGAACTGCCCTCGCTTGGTCCAGTGGGATCAGGCATAGAGAGGACCCCGGGGTGCAATGGGACCGCTCGGGCCAGTGTGGGCCCCCGGGGCGGGGGCCCTCTGTTCAGTCCTTACTGCCTGCCTGCCTGTCTGTCCTCGCAGTTGGGGCGCGTGGCGCTGTCCCCGGTCTGGTTCCTCTACAGCCTGTTGATGAAGCTGTTCCAGCACCCCCGGCCGGCCATCACCCTCGAGAGCCCCGACATGAAGTACCCGCTGCGGCTGATAGACAAGGAGGTGGGTGAGCACGCTGCGTGGCCCCTGCCCGGGCCACAGGACTCCAGGGTCCGCGCCCCCGGTTAGCAGAGGCTCCCGGGGCAGGAGTCCCACCCCAGGTAGCTGCACATGCGCGAAGGGGCTGTGTCCTCGCCCGGGCCCTGCGTGGGCTCAGCTGCGTGCCCCTCCTCCCTCCCTCCCCGGCCGCCTGTTCCAGCCGCGTCCCCAGTGACCGTCCCATCCCCCGATTTATTTCTGGCTGCCCCTAGCTGCCTCTGCAGGGGTGTGGCCGGGAGAACTGAGTCACGGAGCACAGTCATCCCTTCTGGGCTCGGGCTCGGCTGCAGCAGCCGCAGTGTCCCCACCCTGCACTCCGGCCCGGCCGCCCCCGTCCCGCTGCCCGGGAGGCTCAGGTCCTGGTGGCCTCAGCCTGTGGCTTCCTGTGACTGACAGGGCGCATCTGCCACCTCCCAAGAGTTAGTAGAAAAAGTGGAAAATGAGGCAGCGGTGAAAACCATAAAAGGGTTGGTGGGGCTGCCCGGCAGGGGCCCCGCTCACCTCTCAGCCCACTGCTGCTGCTTTTTTTTTGAACCAGGAATCGAACTCAGGACCTTGCATTTGCCAGGCAGGTGCTTGGGCCTCGGAGCTATGTCCCCAGCCCTTCAAGCCGCTTCTACATGGGCGGTGTGCACACAGCTTTCCTCCTTGAACAAATCAAGTTTTCAAACTTTCTTTGTTGCCTTTTCTCTTGCTACTGAGGTTGAATCCTAGAGGTAGCAAATGATTTATATGAGTTCACTGTAAAAATCCTCTTTAGGAGATGTGCATGGTCCCCACCCTCCCCCACTGCGGTGTCCCCAGGCCTGTGTGAGGCACCTGCAGGTCATTTTGGGAGCACCGAGTTCACGCACGCACGTGTACAAGGGCACAGGTGTGCACGTTTAGATGTGGATTTTTTTCCAGCTTATTTTCTTTTCTTTTTTTTTTTTTTTTTTTTTGTTTTTTGAGACGGGGTCTTGCTAGGTGGTTCAGGCTGGCCTTGAGCTCACAGAAGTCCTCCTGCCTCAGCTTCCTGAGTGCTGGGACCACCATACCTGGCGACTTGCAACTTGTGTTTGTTAATCTCAAGTCATCATGTCCCGTCCATCCCCCCACCCCCCGCCCGCATATGACCTCGTGCCTTTTCTGGTTAACCCGAAGCTGCTTCAGTTTTGGGGTGGCTGCCTACCATTTGTCACAGGGATGTCACACAGAGGGCCCTCTGTCCCCTCCAGGCTGTGCCCAGTTCACAGTCGCGAGGGGACATGTGGCCCTGACTCTGGGGCTGGTGATGTCCTGAACTCGCTCCCCGGCCCATGTGGGCAGAGGTTGGGGCCGGGACTGCGCCCCTGACCTTTGCTTCACTGGCTGCTCCAGGACAGGTCTTTCTCCAGGTGCTGCCCGGGGCCAGGCACCCTTTCCGGGACAGGAAATCCTCCCTGTGCAGGAACTGACAGGTCCCCTGCAGGGGACCCCACTCTGTCTGCGACCTTGCCTTGTGCAGGTGTGAGGTGGCTCCCTGGCTGCCTGGGTCCTTGTGGCCAGCTGTGCCTCAGGACGCTGGAACCCACCCTGCCCACTTCACCACCCCTCACCCACCTTCCCAGCTGGGGGCCAGGCCCTGGCTGTGGGCTCCTAGCTGGGGACCACTGTGCTCTGGCGCTGTGCATGTGGCCTCAGCTGTGGCCGTGGTGTCCTCCCGAGTTCGCTCTCGCTCCCCACCTTGCCGTGTAGCCTGACCCCGCCTGCTCCTCAGATCATCAGCCATGACTCCCGGCGCTTCCGCTTCGCCCTGCCGTCCCCCCAGCACGTCCTGGGCCTGCCCGTCGGTGAGTCTTGGGTGCTGGGCATTCACGTGGGAACAGCAGGACGTCCGGGGAGGTGACCATGTCCCAGTAGTGGCAGTGGCCCCACCAGGGCAGAGGTGGGAGGCAGGTCACTGGGACGTGGTGGGACCCCAGAGCAGGACATGGGGTGATGAGGCACAGGGTGACCTGCAGGGACCCTACCTGGCCAGGATTGACCCTTCCTGTCCCTCAGGCCAGCACATCTACCTCTCGGCTCGAATCGATGGGAACCTGGTCATCCGGCCCTACACGCCCGTCTCCAGCGACGATGACAAGGGCTTCGTGGACCTGGTCATCAAGGTGAGGTCCCTGGCTGGGCCACAGGGCAGCAGGAGTGGCCATGCCACACCACTGTGGGGGCATCAGGGGCCCAGTGCTGTCACACGGGTCTCCAGAGCCCAGCACCCTCTTTCCAAGGGAATCACAAACTGGGGTCACCCAGGGGGTGAGGGAGGCTCGCTGGCAGGGAGGCATGGGGCTGGGGGTCAGTGCCTCAGAGGTGACAGCAGCAGTGGTGGTGTGCAGTGGCCCAGCCCTTTCCCTCTGTGGCTCTGGAGAAGCCCAGGGACCTGTTTCCCTAGCGAGTGGCTCCTGAGGCCCCTGGTCCCTGGGAGCACCTGTGGCTATCTGGGGATGTCAGTCCATCAAGGGGTGGGTCCTGGACGTGGACATGGTGACAGGGGAGGTGCAGCTGTCAGGACTGGCAGGGCAGGTACACTTGGCAGAGGCCTGAAAACCATCACGCCACAGGGCGCTGGTGGTGCACACCTGTAACCCCAGCGATGCCTCAGGGAGGCTGAATCAGGAGGGTTTCAAATTCACACCTAAACTGGGCAACTTAGTGACTTAGTAAGACGTGGTCTCAAAATAAAAAATGAATAGAAAGGGCTGGGGTGGAGCGCAGGGCCAAGACTCCGGATTCATGCCCAGTGCTACCAAAAACAAAATATGAAAACGTCTGGAAGAGTAGAAGGGGCAGGAGGCATAATGACCAATGAATGCGACCCCGTTTTACAGAGACCAGAGGTAGCGCTTTGCTGCAGTGGTGCTCAGCAGGCAACCACCAGGCTGCTGGCCATGGGCGTTAGGGACAGCAGGGCCCGGGCCCCTGGGGGGATCCCTGGAGCCCCTCACCAAGCCTTCTGTATTTAATCTGAGGTGCAGGCTGGTGCTGTATCACTGAGCCAACCCCAGCCGTGACCCTCCTCGGAGACAGAGGAGGAGACCCCTGGGGCCACAGCTGAGCCTGAGTCTCACGGGTGACCGCGTCCATTGGACTCCAAGATCCCAGCCTGGGGTCGCCCTGGGACAGGGACTAGGGCTGAGCAGGGGAGGGGCAGGGTGCAGGGTGCTGGGGTAGCCGGGCTGCTTCCCACGCAGAGGTCCCGGGGCTCCAAGGGAAGTGAGAGCAGGAGTTTTGGGACCCGGCCAGCAGGTGGTGAGGTCAGTAGCCCCTGATGGCCTCAGAGGCCCCAGTGGGGCTGTGTCCAGGCAGGCCAGGGGAGGTGGGGGCGTCACTAACACAGGGACCCCTGGTGGCTGGAAGTGAGGGCCGGGGACCAGGCGAGTATGGAGGAAGAACTGGGTAACCGGGCCCCCCTTGGCTCCCATTGGCCCTGGACAAAGGTCAGAGTCCTGGGTTGGCACCCAGAGCTGCAGAGGGTGCTCTGTCCACCTGTCCCCTGCCACGTAATCCCTGTGCTGGGACCAGTGTCCTCTCCCAGCGTCCTTTCCCGTCTCTGCCCTCCTCCTGGCCCTGCCTCTGGCCCTGGGTTCGGCCCCCACTGCCCCTGTCCCCAGCTCCCCATAGATAGGTGCAACTGTCTGTGCCCCCCGTCCCCAAAGGAGCGGGGTCCCTGGGGCTATGGGAGGGTAGCTGTCCCGAGAGCCACACCTAGAGCGGGGCCCAGGCCTGTATGGAAGATGACACGGAGCCCTGAAGCCGCCAGTCTGGTGCCACAGTGGATGCCCTGGCTGGCCAGTGTGTTAGTGGGCGACACAGGACAAGGATGAGGGATTTGATGGGTGGTGGGCAGGGCACCACAGGGGCAGCCACATGGACCTCAGGGCACCCCGAAGCGGCTCTTGCTCCCCGCAGGGATGAGCCCCGGCTGCTGGGCCGGGTTCTGAGGGCCACGCATGTGTCTCACAGGTCTACTTCAAGGACACGAACCCCAAGTTTCCCGCGGGGGGGAAGATGTCTCAGTACCTGGAGAGCTTGCAGATCGGGGACACCATCGAGTTCCGGGGCCCCAACGGGCTGCTGGTCTACCAGGGCCGAGGTGACTCAGGGTTGGGAGCCTGGGACAGGCGCAGGGCTGGGTCTGCTGTCTGGGGGTGACCAGTTGGGTGAGCCTCACCTGCCCCTGAACCCCGACCCCCTCCTTCTCCCAGGGAAGTTCGCCATCCGGCCAGACAAGAAGTCCAGCCCGGTGATCAAGACGGCCAAGGCGGTGGGCATGATTGCTGGAGGGACAGGTAGTGAGCACCGTGTGGCGGGGGAGGGCAGGCCAGGGTCCCCTATACCCTGCGGGCACTCAGACGAGGGCTGTCCTGCAGGCATCACCCCCATGCTGCAGGTGATCCGGGCCATCATGAAGGACCCGGAGGACCACACTGTGTGCCACCTGCTCTTTGCCAACCAGGTCAGTGCACACTCCTCAAGATGTGCCTCTGCGGCTGCAGTGGAGGGGACACTTGGGGCCCCATTGGGCAGTGTTCGGGGGTCAGCAAGATCTGGGGGTGATGGGGTGGGGGCTCTGGGCAGCAGATCACTGGGGTGCCCCATGAGCAGAGCCTGGGCCGTGTTGGAGTGAGGGTGACCCCAGCCAGGGACAGAAGGCCCAGCTCACCGACGGGGGGCCACTGGCCATGCTGACCCCAGGTCCCTAAGCTGGAGGGAGTCTGGGGCCAGGTCTCAACCTGAGCCCACTGCCTGCCCGCCCTGGCCTGCCGTGTGGACATGGTGACCCACGGCCCTGTCCCCCTGCAGACTGAGGAGGACATCCTGCTGCGGCCCGAGCTGGAGGAGCTGAGGAACATGCATTCCACCCGCTTCAAGCTGTGGTACACGCTGGACAAGGCCCCCGAGGGTGAGCGGGGAGAGGCCGGGCGGTGCAGGTCACACGGCTGGGAAACTGCCCGGCGCTGGGGGTGCAACTTCAGCGAGCAGCCAGGGCCACTGGAGGAAGCGACTTAGGGCCACGCTCCTCGCAAACCTGAAATGAGGTCGCTCTGGGGGAGCCCGTGTGAGGTCAGATATGGGGGGCAGATACCCGGGGCTGGTGCCAGTGCTGTTTGTCCCCAGGGTCAAGGGACCACAGGGCCTGGCAGGGACAGCAGTAGAGGAGCCTGTGCCCTGTGTGGCAAGGGACAGCAGGCTGGGGTAGGCACGGAGCCCTGTCCCAGTCCGAAAGGGCACCGGACAGCTGGGTCCTCCCTACTGTCCAGGGCTCCCCAGGGCGTCTACTTCCGGGTTGGAGGGGCCTCCCTTGGGGGCGGGGCCGCCGCCCCCTGGTGGTGGCTTGCGGTGACACAGGTCAGCGCCGTGCGGAGCTGCCTTCTGCCTGCTGAAGCCCAGGCCTGAGCCAATAGCCGGGACCCCACCACTCTGCAAGCCAGTGCTGCAGCGCGCTTCTCACGTGATTGCTCAGCTGTGACTGTGTGGTCCCCTTGCTCTGGAAGGGGTCCCGGCAGGGCCCTAAAATGGAACCAGGGGCGAGGGTGCTGCGTTTCCTCTGCTGGTGTTGAGGCCTCGCAGAGGCGCAGGGTGGAGATGAGTTGCAGGGGGGGTCCCCCTGGTGTCGGGGACTCAAAGGGGCCAGAAAGCACTGCCCAGCCCCCATCAGGCCTCAGGGACCCCTGCCCCTCCCCTCTCCTGACACGGGTGCAGCACCCATCCTGCCTCGGCCACTGCCACTGCCGGCCCTGGCCTGTTCCTCCCGAGGCCCCCGCAGAGGGGCCAGGAAGGAGGACTTGAGTCCACTGCATCTGGCCGAGCTCCTACTGGGCTGCCTGGCACTGGGCTCCCCAGAGAGGACCAGCTGGCTAGCGTGTGTCCTTTGTCTCACTCTAGTCTAGTGTCCACACCACTGAGTGTGAAAAGCCTTGAAAAAAGGAGCTTTGGCAGGGTGTGGTGCTGCATGCCTGGGAGGCTGAGGCAGGAGGGTTGCTGTGAGATCAAGGCCAGCCTGAAGCCTTGTTTCAAACAAATAAAAGACCTGTTTCAGGGCCGGGGGTGCAGGTCAGTGGGGAGCACTCATCCTGCCTGTGAGAGGCTCTGGGCTCCACCCCCAGCACCATAGCAAAACAGACACCTGCATCTCCCCTCCATGCTCATTTGAAAGAAGAGTCAGGTTAGCCTATGTCACTCGGACTCTCGGGGGACCCCGAGACAGGCAGGACAGGGCTGTGAGATGTGAAAACCAGGGGGGATGAGCAGAGGGGAGCCCGTGGCCCTGGTGCATTGATTTCAGAGCCGGGCTGGGCGCCTGTGTGCTGCACCCCCCCCTTCTCCCGTGAGAGGCATGGCAGGAGGCCTGGCAGGCAGCTGCGTCTCCCTGGCACCACTGAGCCCTCTGCAGCCCTGGCCGCTGGCGTGTGGAGGTGGCGGCTCCCTGTGTGGGGCAGGAGGGGGACACCAGCTGGGGCTGGGCCCACAAGCCCAGGATGCACCCCCTCAGGTTTTTATTTACTGAGCAGCTACTGGGTGCTGGGCACTTTGGACCCCAGGGACAGCACTGTGCACCAGGTCAATGTCCCATAGGAGAGGACAATGCCTTGGGTCAATGTCCCATAGGAGAGGAGTTGGCCGGAGCCCAGGGCCAGGTCAAGGCCGGGTGGTGGCAGGTCAGCCAGAGCAGTACCAGGCTGAGGTCTCAACAGTGTCCCTGCCTCGTGGTGGGACCTGGAACAGGCCAGTTCTGAGACCTCAGTTTCCACATCTGTAAAATGGGACAGATAACCCTTTCTCCGCAGGCCCGGGGAGAGGCCTGCACACTATGTGGTGCAGCTCGGGGAGCTGGGAGGAAAGGTGTGGTGTCGGGTTGTGGGCAGCAGTGCCCAGAGGAGGAACAGAGCTGCTGGGAGCAGAGGGTGCGGGTCAGGCGCAGGAGGCCATGGTCACTCCACGCCTGTGTCCCTGCAGCCTGGGACTACAGCCAGGGCTTCGTGAACGAGGAGATGATCCGGGACCACCTGCCGCCGCCGGGCGAGGAGACGCTGGTGCTGATGTGCGGGCCGCCGCCCATGATCCAGTTCGCCTGCGTGCCCAACCTGGAGCGCCTGGGCCACGCCAAGGAGCGCTGCTTCACCTTCTGAGCACCTGCCGTCCGCGCTGCCCGCGTCCCCTTCCCTGTCCCCCACCGCCCCTCAGGGGGCCCGGGTTCAGCCTGGCCTGCCCGTGCCCTGGTGGCTGTGCTGGGGACACACAGGTCCCATCCTGCGAACCCTGCCCCGGCTCCCCCACTGAGGTCCCCAGTGCTTTCAGGGAGCCTAGGGCTTGGGGGCCAGGGACCCAGGCTGCCACCCGTCACGGCCATCCTCACTGACACTACACAAGATAACTGACACCCAAAGTCCCCTCCCAGAACCACAGGCCCCCACCGGCTGGAGCCCACAACCATGGGACCGTAGCATTTCTTTGCACCCCCCAACACAGGCAGCCCTGGGCACCCCAAGTCGCCAGCCTGGCGACGTGCAGGGCTCCTGGGCCCGGGTGGCGGGGGGGGGGCCTGCACTGCACGGTGCCTCTTGTCTGAGAGACATCCTTGGTGGCCTTAGACAGCAGCTGCGTCTGCCTTCTGCCTAGCGGCTTTTTCAGAGTCATTTATGAGCAGAAAAAGAATTGAAGTAAAACTTTGCTACTCAGCCTTGCCGTGGCCCCCGGCTCTGTGATTCACCTCCGCAGGGTGGGGGCGGGTAGGGCTGTGTGAGTGCGCGGCGCCTTTCGGGGCGTCCTTTGAGTGGAAGCATCTCAAGCACCCATGCCATGGGAAGCCGCCAAGCAGGCATCTGGAACCCAGGGGGCTCCCGGAGGCAACAGTGCTGGTTGTGCCCTCCCCCAGCCCCGCGGTGGGCACTGCTTCCCAGCCGTGGGTTTTCCTCTCTGGGGGTGCCCTCTGCGTCCTCTGGCAGGGGTTCTGCAGAGCTGGGATGGGGTCCAGGGCCTCATGCACCCCAACCCAGGTGGTCTTGAATTCACTTATGTAACCCAGGGTGGCCCTGAACTCAGAGTGATCCTCCTGCCTCAGCCTCCCCAGTGCTAGGATGATAGACACTGTCTCCTCCCTGGGGAGTGGGCTGGTGTGGCTCCCAACAGGGGACCCCAACAGTGCCCTGGTTTCCCACCTGCAGGAAGGAATGCCTGGTACAGGCCTGGGCGGTGGAGCCCAGCCTGCAGGAGGGTGGGAGGAAGGGCATGGGTGAGTGGACCTGGCCTGGTCTCAACTTGCCCGCCTAGGAAGTGGGCACATGCCTGCCCAAGATGTCTGGGCCCTGGGTCCCACATGAGGGCGGGTAGGGTGAACCTAACTGGGTTCCCCACCTTCCCTGGCCTCTTAGCCGCTCAGTGTTTGCAGTGCCCCTCTGTGCCCTGGGAGTGACCCCCTGTACACACGGCATTTTTGTTTTTAAATTTTTAATGTTTTAAAATTTATTTTTAAGCCAGGCATGGTGGCACATGCCTGTATCCCAGCACTTGGGAGGCTGAGGCAGGAGGATCATTGCGAGTTCAAGACCATCCTGGGCTACAAAGTGAGCTCAGGACCAGCCTGAATTGCATAGTGAGACCCTGTCTCAAAAGGAAAAATGATTTTTAAAAAACTGTTGGTACCTTGCAGGCACACATAATGAATGATTGCATCCCTCATGGAGTTTATCCCTGTGTGTGACATATCTGTGACACAGCTCCATCCTCTATCTCGTTCCCCTCCCTCCCCTCCCTTCAGCCCTTCCCCTCCTTATCTGCAGTTTTGTTTCCTTTTCTTCTTTCTTTTCTCATCTTTTTCCTTTCCCTTCTCCCCCCGCCCCCTTTGGGATGGTTTCTTCGTATCTCACCATTTCTGTTACACCTGTTGGTCCTCAGTTTCTCCACGCGTGCACGGAACCGGTAGCAAAGGGCGTCGCGTCTCCGCCGCGCGTGACCGGCTTGCGGCGGGGCGGGCCCGGGTCGCAGTGTCCCAGCCGCAGAGCGAGGCAGGCGGACCTCCGGACGCTGCCGCTGGGTTTTCCGAGGCGGGGCAACGCTTGGACATTTCCAAAGGCAGCAGGGCCAGGGTCCCCAGAGGGGCCCCGTCGCCGTCCCCACCCCACGGTACCTGCCAGCCCTGTTCTCGGGACAACCGAACACCACCCACCTCTCAAGTGCCCCTGGGTCGGGGCCAGCCCGCAGCCCGTGTCCCTCTGGCCTCTGCCCAGCCCCTCGCGGCTGGCCCACTCGGATCCGCTGGCCGGCACGGCCGTCCCTTCCTCCTGCTTCATCCCGGGGACAGGCGGGCGAGCCCGGCACAGCCGCGCACGAGGCCCAGGGAAGACGCCAGGGTCAGCGCCGGCCTGGCCGCATCTCCCGCTTCTCCACACATCTCCCGCGGCAAGAGTTCTCTTCTTTTATCTCCCTTCTCTTCTTTCAGTTTTTGGTCTTTTTGAGACAGGGTCTCGCTATGCGGTTCGGGCTGGCCTTGGGCTCACCGAGCAGCCCAGGCTGGTCTGGAACTCCCGAGGATCCTCCTGCCCGCACGCGTCACCCCGCTCTGCTTTTCCCTCTAACACGGTGGCCGGCCTGCCCAGGAGACACGACACCACCTGACCTCGGGACGGTGCGTCCCCACCCGTAGTCTCCGCGCGCGGTCTACAGCAAGCTGTGACGATCAGCCCAAATCTACGGTTGTTGAACGGAACTGAGAATGGGCCCTACACAAGTATGAACTCGATTGAGTCTCTTCAACGGCCTGCATGCCTAGCCCCGAATTGGGAGTTACTGGTAGTGCCATGAAATTTCTTACCACGGGAACACAAGAGATCGCGGATCGCGAATCGCGCCTCCGCGATACCGATCGCACCAGTCTGCTTTTCAAGAGTTGGGGGACGGGCAGATCGCAACTCCCAGGCATCCCGCAAAGTAGGCGGGTCACCTTAGGGGCGACCTTTACCCGCTCAAAAATTCGTCTCACATTCGCAGTGAGGATTCGGGCGTCACCCCGAATCGTTATTTTCCTTACTCATAAGTTTAAGGCATAAAAAAAAAATATGCTTATTGCCTAGGTAATAAACTCCATTCTCATTTGGCCTACGGTGAATATTAAATTGCTCACTGAATGACCTGCCCAGTTCCCTTGAAGTTTATTTTATTTATTGTCAACTTTTAATATTGTTTTAAATTTTATGTTTTTGGGGACGAGCAAGACTCCATAACGCTCCCGTACGACGTATGCAAATAGACTTTAGCATTGCAAGGGCTCACGGGAAGCGGTCTCGCCCCTTCCGGTCCTTGTCTCGTTGAAACTGTCGCGAGAGTGGGTTGGCCGGACGCCGGAAGTAGCTCGTCGCTCCGTAGCGGCCGAGGGGGCGGGCTCGCGGGCTTCGGGCGTCTAAGCTGCTCTCGGGTCGCTCGACGGCGCAAGATGGCGGACATCTCCCTGGACGAGCTCATCCGTAAACGCGGAGTGGCGACGAAGGGGCGGTGAGCAGCTTTTTCTTACTTCGAACCTCGGGGTCCGCGGCCTAGCGGGGTTCGGGCGGAGGGAGGAGCGGCCCCGGCGCGACGCCAGGGCCGGTTACGCCCGCCCCCTGCTCGAGCCGCGCTCCTCATTGGCCCGGTGGCCGCCACCGCCGCTGCTCCCCAGCCGCCCGTCCACTGTCGGGGGAGCAGTTGCTGGGGCGGGGGGGGGTGGGGACGCGGGGCTCGGGCTGGGGGGAGGGGAGGGGCCGCCAAGGCCCGCATGCCGGGGTCCCGGGGCTCCACCCCCTCCTCTCTCTGCTATCCTGGCGCCGCCTCGTCCCCGCCTTTTTCTGGGTTGGGACAGCCAAAGTTTGAGGGAAAGTGACTGCCTAGACCGTGCCGAGCGGGGGACTCCAACCCGGAGCTTTAAACACCCGGTCCCGCGCCCGTCCGCCTCTCTGAGCTGCCTGTGGGTCGCCCCCCAGTCGTGCAGCGTTTGAAGAGTTCTCTGGCACTGCGATGCATGGGCCTTTTCACCAGCCTGCCTGCTGTTTGTTCATTTGCTGATTTGTGACACAGGTCTCCCTTTGTAGCTTAGGTTAGCTTTGAATAGAATCCAGGCTGCCCTCGAAGTGATCCCTCTGCCTCAGCTTCCCCAGTGCCAGGGTTACAGGCGCCGACTCCTAATGGTATCCTCAGTCTGTAAATGGGGAACTCGAGGCCGGAAGTGGAGGCCCCAAGAGAGCTGTCAGTGCCTTCTAATGCAGGCTGTGTGGCTCTCAGGCAAGGACAGCTGGAGGTGGGCCTTTTCCTCTGGGACAGACTCCCCAGACCCTTAGGTAGTGCCACCACTTGCAGGTTTTGTGAGCTAAGGTCCCCTGTGTGAAGGAGTGGGGCCTTAGCCAGTAGTTTTCCAGCACACACTGGATAAGTTAAATGTCTCTGTAAGCAGCCAGGCTGTAGGGTTGTTAACTATAGTTTTTCTCAGACCTTCACTCCCTCATGAGCTGTTTATTAATGTTTGCGTGCCTGTGGCTGGAAAATTTTTCTGTTTTTTTCTTTTTTCTTTGTAGACAGGGTCTCGCTTTGTAGTCCAGGCTGGCCTACAACTCAGCAGTCCTTCTGCCTCAGCCTCCCAAGTGCTGGGCTTACAGGTGCAAGCTGCCACGCCTAGCGGAAATTCTCACCTGAAGGGCCTGGCCACCTGGATCAAGCGCATGCACTGCATTTGCTACCAGGCATCATTCAGCAGCCAGCCCTTTGCCCTGGCTTCTGGCCAAAGCACCAACAGTTATGTTTCCTCAGCTAGGTCTTTCTCCAGGTCCCTGGGTGCTGGGTCCTCAGTGCTTCTGAATCCAGAGGTTCCTTCCTCAATGGCAGAACGAGCTGCGTCCCAGGTCTTGCTCAGTGGGATCGGTGCCCTGGGTCCCATCCACACCTGGTGTGCAGTCTTGTGCAGGGCCCAGTGGGGTTGCAGGGACGCAGTGCAGAGCCTCAGGAAGATCGGACGCCATGCTGCCAGGCAGGTCCAGCTTGGCATTGGCCTGTAGGTTCTGCCACCCTGGCCTGGTGACCGCTGAGTGGGACAGCGTCCTCTCTTGTGTGGTAGTGGTGTTCGTGGCAGGTGCTCGAAGGCCTAAATGTGGGAATGTGTTTTACCGTTTGTACCTTGCCCTTAAGTGCTCAACAACGGCCCAGAGGGACAGCAGTGTGAGGTCCCTGGAGCAGACCCCCGCTCTCCTGTGGTCTCCTGGCCTCTCCTAGCGGGCAAAATGCAGAGGCTGCAGTGCTACTGGAGCCCACTGGCCAATGCAGAGCACTCAGTTTAGGTCAGCAGCGGGTGCGGGCTTCCCGAGTCCCATGAAGAGGGTTGACACCCGAGTGTAGACACAGCCGGGGTGAGGGGTGAGATCTCCTGGAAATGCTGTGGACTTCACTTCCCCAGGAAGCAGAGAGAAGCAGAGCTCTGTGTTCTCCTAGAGCAAATATGATCTACACACTGTTTAGGCGACCACCAGCACTGGGAGCCGGCTCGGATGACGTGTGGACACCCTGGGCAGAGATGGGTGTCAGGCACAGCGTCGAGGTGTCACAGGTTCTTCCCTCCCCTCAAGTGGAGCAGCAAATCCACAAGCCTGGGGAAGTGTCAGCAGCCTCAGCCCCAGCTGTTCGGTCACTGCCCGAGGACAGTGCCCGGCAACGTGCGCCTTCTCTTAGCAGCCCTGATGCTGTGTGTGGAGTACGCCCTGTGTGACTGGAGGAGAAGGGGCAGGATTGTTAGTGTCAGCTGCACCTGCACTTGGCTCACAGAGTGTCTTGATTCTCAGGAGACTCAGAACGGGAGGGTGGTTGAAGGGACGATTGTTCCAGGCCATGGAAAGACTTGGTCCTGCCCCATGTGTGGAATTTCTCTGGTGACTTGAGGTGCAGGTGACAATCTGAGACAGCACTGGGCACCCCCCCCATGCCACCCCCTGCTTCTGGTGTGGGAGACCCCTGACTAAGGGGCTGAGAGTCCTCCAGCAGTTGGAGCAAGCTGACCGCTACTTCTGGGGGTGGCACTGACCCCTGGGGAGTCCTCAGAGCCGCAGGGTGGGATAGGCGTAAGTGGACATTGTGTTTTCTCGCAGAGATGAGGTTAAGTGCAAACCTGACACAAGGTGGGAGGAAGTTGAGTTTTCAATGAAATGTCTACTTGGCATGTGGCGCACACCTGTAATCCAGCGCTCAGGAGGCTGAGGCGGGGAATTGCCAAAAGTTCAAGGCCAAACTGAACTACAAAGTGAGATGCTATCTCAAAAATAACAACAAAAACAAAAACTGCAACTTTTTAAAAAAGAAAGAAGCATCTGCCCAGCACTCCCAGGGAAGAGGTGGTACCCTGGCATTTTGTTTCTCTTGGTGTTGCTGAAGCATCCAATCCAGGGTTGCTCCTTAGTCCTGTTTTCTCCCTGCAAAATGACCGCAGCACGGAGACCTCTCATCCGGAGACCATGAGGGTGAAGGGCTGTTGCATCAGACCCAGGCCCTGCCCCGGGCCTGGCCTTTTGGACTAGGCGTCTGTCTGGAGCCAGGTGGTGTAGCTTTTCTACATTCCCCTGGGGCTGATGGGGACGAGATCACCTGGCCTGGGGCTGTTTGTCCTCCTGCAGGCCCCTGGTGCTCACCCTGGGACTGAGGAATAGGTCAGGAGGACTTGGAGGGAGTTAGAGTCACACTGTTGACATTGCTGGCTGAGGCGGGGCAGTGCAAAGGCTTCCTCTGAGGCTTGCCCTGCGCATGCAGTGTGTTCTGGGCATCTGTACTCCTTGCGCTGGGGAGCAAGGCTCCCCGCAGTTCCTAGGCTGGAGGGCAGCGTAACTGACTCTTAGGTTTGAAGGACCCACCCCTAGCAGGAGTGTTTATTTGAAAAATTCCTGATGACTAATGCCTGCCTTATAACCAGTATGCTGCCTGCTGGGATGAATAGCTGTCTTTTCATGCAGACAGAGGAGCCATGGTTATAAAAAGGCCCAACATGGAAGCCCCCTAAATCTGCTGGCAAAAGGAGCTGAAAGAACTGGTGAAACGGGGGCGGCGGGGGGTCCTGTGCTGCACCAGGAGCCATGCTGCCCTCCGAGGCTGTCAGCCAGCCCTCCCCCCCACACATGCTGCTTCTCTGCTTGCTCTTCAGATCTGGGCAGTGTGGTCACCTAGCAGTGCTGAGCGCATCTGAGTTGGTGCAGAACATACGTTTCTCAGAGTGATTTCCTGTAATTCCAGCACGCAGGAGGCTGAGGCAGGAAGGAGGTTGCTGTGAGTTTGAGGCTAGCTTGGGCCGCATAGTGAGTTTCAGGCCAGCCTGAAGTAAATAGCAAGACTATGCTTCACAAAAAGGAAGAAAATGTTTTCATGTTTGAAATGTGCAACATTTTTGTAAATGCATTTATTTATGTGTTTTTGGCAGAGCTAGGGATTGTACCTTGGGACCCAGGCCCGGGACCCTAGGCATGTGCTCTGCCTCTGAGCTAGGCCTAGCCCCTTCCTGCGTACAAAGTGCGTCGTAACCCTTGTGACCTGTGACCTCCAGAATGGCCAGAGCGGGAGATGGCGGGGAGGGGAAGCCATGTGGGATCTGCAGACCGGGCCGCAGGAGCCCGAGGCCCCCCTTTATGGGAGGGGTTTTTCCCTGGGGAACCAGAATGCCCATTACCCCATTCTCTATTCAAAGTTATGAAATCCGTTTCCAAGGATATCTTCGTTCTCTCTATTTAACATAGGTCTCTCATCGGTTGTCCTTTTTTTTTCTTGGCAGCAACGTTTTCTGGTTTGAGTGTTGCTGCAATGGAGGTAACTTGGCTTCTTGGCGCTGCTTGATGATTGGTTCTTTTGGGACAGGGTCTCACCGTGCAGGGCAGCCTGGCCTTCAACTCACCATCTAGTCATGGCTGGCCTAGAACCTGCAGCGACCCTCCCGGCCTCTGCTCTGGCCCCCTTCAGTTACCGTGTCTGATGGAAGGAGTGGGGATTGGAGGGGAGATGGCGTCCCAGGAAGCCATGGGACCCAGGTGGCATGTGTCTGACCCCACTGAATGGCGAAGGCCCTGGCGGTGTCTGACAAGCTGCCTGGTTCTGTTTGCATCATGCTTTCAGTCAGAGACCGGCTCCACCCCAGGGCCTCTCCTGAAGCTCCTACAGGGAAGTCAGGGGCTCATCTCCTTGGAGCTGGGGAAGTCCTGGGCCTCTCTGAGGGCCACAGCAGGGTGGCCTGGCTGCCTGATGCCCCCTTCCCACTGGGCAGGCGCCTGGGCCCCATGCCGGAGTGACACGGGTGCGGAGGGGTGGCCCTACAGGTTTGCACACAGGTATCACCCTTGTGTGCCTTTGTTCTTGGGATTGAACCCAGAGCCTCTGCACTGAGCTGCGTCCCCAGTCCTTTTTCGGTGAGGGAATGACAGGGTCTTGCTGTGGTGCCCAGGTTGGGCTTGAACTTGTGACACCCCTGCCTTGGCCTCCCAGAGTGCTGAGGTTACAGCCTCGGGCCACCACTGCGCCAGCTTCTCCTGGTCTTTAAAGTGGACCAGGGTTGAGCAAGCAGCCCCACGCCTGCCTGTAAAGAAAGAAAGGTGCCGAGTGCTGAAAAAGGGCTGCACCTCATTCTGTGCCCCGTCCCAGCCGGGGAGGGGAGAGAAGACAAAGGAACCGCCCCCGGGGCCCAGGCTGGGCACTGGTGCAGGGGCCAGCCTGCAGAGGCCTTGTGGGCAGCCGAGGTGGGAGCAGACCGCTGACCCAGTGTCACCCCAGGAAGGGCCTCCTGTCCCGCTCAGGCGGCTGAAGGCCAGAGGCTGGGAGTAGGAGTTGATTCAGTCCCAGGTTTAATTGTTTCTGGAATTTGTTACTGCAGAGCAGCTGCTTTTCCTTCTGTGTTTTAGTCTATGTTAGTCCAGGGACCTAAGTGAGACCACACGTGGCTCTCTTGGTCCAGCCCAGTAGGTGGGGTCCGTCCACCTGCTCAGGGGCCCTGTGTGGTCCTGCAGCACCACCCCACCTGCTGCTGTTTCTGGGATGCAGGCGCGGCCAGAGCGTCTCCTCGGGGTGCTGAGTGAGGGTGCCGGAGGGCTGTGGGAACAGGTTGCTCTGTGCCGGGTGGGGATGTGATATTTGGGGGTTTCCTTTCCTGACATCCTTGGGATGTTGTCCATTGTGGTGAGGGTTTTTGTTTTTGTTTGGCATTTTAAAATTTTATTGGTACGTTTTAGGTGCACAGAATGCCAACATTCACCATGGGGAGTTTGTACCGATGCCTGGTACATCCTGCTCCTTTTTCCATTCCCTTCTTTTCCCTTCCTAGTTTACAGAAGCTGGCTTGCTTTCTCGTCTTTCTGAGACAGGGTCTTGCTGTGCAGTGCAGGCTGGCCTTGGGCTCACTTAGTGGCCCAGTCTCGTCCCCTCACCTTGTTCTCCGCATTTGAACATTTTCTTCCCATTTCCCAATGTCACTCGCTTTGGTTCTTTTTACACTTTTGGTTTTTTGTCAGAAACAACGCAATATTTAAACATGTGCGTCTGACTTATGTCACTTAAGAGCATGGTTTTTAGGTACATCCATTTAGCTAGAGATGCCTCAAACCTATCTTTTTTTTTTTTTTTTTTGGTACTGGGGATTGAACTCATGACCCTGAGCTTGCCAGGCAGGCTCTTGTGCCACTGAGCTAAACCCCCAGCCCCAGGCCTAGCCGCCTTTATGGCAGAGTTGTACTCCATTTAAGAAGAACTGTATCTTCCCTGTCCATTCCGCAGGGGAAGGGCGTTTGGGTGTTTCTAAGACCTGCCTGTTAGAGACTGTGCTGCTATAACCTGGGCGCACATGTATTGCTGTGCTGTGATGTGTTTAATTCTTTCAGGAAGATTCCCAGCAGGGGGACAGCTGGGTCGAATGGAACCCCTAATCCTAGTTTCTTGAAGAATCTCCACAATGATTTCCACAGTGGTTGCACCAGTTACCCCCACCAAGCGTGGAGAAGGCTTCCTTTTCCCCCACAGCCCCTCTAGCATTTGCTATTGGTTGATTTCTTGATGACAGCCATTCTTTCTGGGGTGAGGTGGAATCTCAGTATTAATATGCATCTCTCAGGACCGGGAATTTAGCTCAACAGCATTAGTGCCAGCCTGGCAAGCACAGGGTTGTGAGTTCAATCCCTGGAACCAAAAAAAAAAAAAAAAAAAAAATTGCATCTCTTGGGTGACGGGTGATGTTGAATACTTTTCCATATATTTATTTGCTGCTTGTGTTTCATTTGAGAAGCGTACATCTCAGAGGCCCATTTTTGGGTTTAGTGTTTAAATTTGAGACGGTCTAATTTTTTTTTTTTAAGTGCTTTATGTATTCTAGATAGTAGTCGTTTGAGGAACAGGGAACAGCTGACAAAAATTTTTCCCACTCTGTGGGTTGTCTCTGCCGGGGGTGTAGCTCAGTGGCATAAGCGCCTGCCTGGCAAACGAAAGATTGTTAAGTTTGATCCCCGTTACAAAAGAAAAGAAGAGAAAGTGTTTTGTGGGTTTTCTCTTCACTCTGTTGGTGATTTTTTTTTTTTTTTCTGTGCAAAAGGTTTTCCTTAAGATGAGATCGCAGTTGTTGATTTTTTTGGTAGTTCTTTGTGGTTGAGGTTTTGTTCCCAGGCGGGAAGCTGCCAGGTGCAGGTGGGACTGCCTATGCCAGTGTCTTCAAGAGCTCTCCCTAGAGTATGTTCCAGCAGGGTCCGTGTTTCTGGTTTAATATTTAGATCTTTGCTCTATTTTGATTTAGTTGAGCGCATGATGAGAGAGGCAGGTCTTTTTTTAATCTTGGGTATACTGCGGCGGGGAAGGACACCCAGGGCAGGGCGTGGAGGTCTTCCTTAGGCCCAGCGGTTTGCAGGTGGCTGTGCCCCATTCCCAATGCCCCTTGCCACTCACTGTCACAGTTTGTACCTGCAGGCTCAGTACCAGGCCAGGCCTAAGCGGCGTCCGCTCCCGCGTCGGCGTCCAGCACAGCCTCCTCAGCCCACCTGCACGTACTGCCACCTTCCAGCAGCGGTTCGATGCCCGGCAGAAGATCGGCCTGGCAGATGCCCGCCTCAAGCTGGGGGTCAAGGACGCCCGGGAGAAGCTCTTGCAGAAAGATGCCCGATTCCGGATCAAAGGGAAAGTGCAGGACGCCAGGGAGATGCTGAACTCCCGGAAGCAGCAGGGCACGGTGGTGCAGAAGCCCCGGCAGGTGACCGATGCCCGAGAGAAGATCAGCCTGAAGAGGAGCGCGCCCGCTGCCTACCCGAGCCCACCAGTGGGGACCGTGACCCCCGCCCTGAAGCTCACCAAGACCATCCAGGTAGGGCTGGTGGCTGTGTGCGTCCTCAGGAGGCCCAGGCGGGAAGCTGCAGGGTACAGATGGATCAGTTTGGGCCAAAGTGAAACGCTCCCAGGTATCAATGCAGACATCTTTGGGGGTTACAACCGGCATCCCAGCTGCCCTCCCCAGTCTCCATTCCCACCCCAGGGGAGGGGGACAGCCCCCTTCTCTGCAGCGTTGGTGGCGGGGTCCTGACTGAGTGCTGTATGCTCGGGCTGACCGTTCTGTCCAGCCCACTCAGTGGGCACAATGCCACACGGCTACCACAGGCCACACACTTGAGCCCTGGGTGAAGTGGTGACCACTGTTTCCAGGTTCCACAGCAGAAGGCCCCGGTGCCCCTGCACGCCCATCCTGCTGGAATGAGGATCAACGTGGTCAACAACCACCAGGCCAAACAGGTGTGCGAACGTGTGTGTGTGTGTGTGTGTGTGTGTGTGTGTGTGTTTGCCCGCACATGTTGGATCTGGCTTAGAACTTCCAGCCCTGAGAGGTGGAGGAAGAATTATGCTTGACTTTCTGTGGTTGATGAGTTTTAGGAAGAAACTTTTTAATGAGAGAAGGTACGCATAAGACACAGGCAAATTAAGGGCCAGGTGTTTAGCTTAGCAGCACAAGCACCTTCCTGGCAAGCACTAGGTCATGAGTGCGATCCCCAGTACCAAAAAAAAACCAGATGTTCATTTCAGTACAGGGCATAGAACCCAGGAGTGCTCTACCACTGAGCTACATCTATGGTCATTTATATTTTGAGGTGTGGAATACTCTGCCACTACCCCTATTAGTCTTTTGTTCTAAAAATTTCAAATATTTGATGAAGAAAATTTGCAATAATAGAAAATAACTGAGCACAGTGGTACACAGCTGTCAGGCCAGCACTCTGGGAGGGTGAGGCAGGGAGCTCGCAGGTACAACCTCAGCTTGGGGAACTTGGGATCTTGTCTCAAAATTTTCAAAAATAGATGGGGTTCCCGCTCAGTCCCTGGTGCCACAATGGAAAGAAAGGGAAAAGGGCCTCCTGGTGCCTGTTCTCCAAAGCTGGCCACTGTTGAAATCTGCTTTTGCGCCACCCTAGGTTTTTGGGGTTTAACTTGTTTGCTTGAGCTCTTGGAATTAAACGGGAGCCTTTGCATTAACTTGCATCTCCAGCCTAGCCCAGCCCACCCCTCACCCCCTTCTTAAATCCTGAGGCAAGAGTCTGGTGCGCTGCCCAGGCTGTGAGCGCAGGCATGCCCACCCGAGCCCCGGTCCCAGCTGCTGCCCCTCACGGTCTCTCTCCCTCAGCCAGCAGAGGGAAATCCAGACTCAGGGCTCTAAGCATTCCCATTCCCAGACAGAGCAAATCGTGCTTTCCATTCAAGGGGTGAAATTGGCCTTTACAGTTGGAAAGGTCCCCTGTAATCAGCCTTATCCCCTCCTCTTCGGGGGTGGCCCCTAGGGCCCGGCAGTCCCCCTACCTCTGACCGCCTGAGTGAGCAGGTGCCTGCTGTTGGGTGGCAGGCAGTGGAGGGCAAGTGGGTGACTTTGCAGGCTTCCTTAGAGAAGTGACATGGCTTGGCGATTGGGGCCCTTCCCTCAGTTTAGCGTGGTTGGAAAAGAGCCTTCAGTCAGAGCGGAAGCGTGTACAGAGGGTGGGGTGGGCTCAGGTCTGCACTTTGAAGCCGCCCGTGGTTGGTGCCTGCCCTCCCTCTCTCCCTCCCTCCCTCTCTCCCTCTCTTCCTCCCTTCCTCCCTCCCACCCTCCCTCCCTCCTTGCCTCCCTTCCTCCCTCCCTCTCTCCCTCTCTCCCTCCCTGCCTCCCTTCCTCCCTTCCTCCGTCCCGCAGAAGGGCTGCGTGGGTGCTGCTGAAAGCAGGACAGAGCCTGCTGGGGCGGGGTGGGGCAGGGCACCCTGGAGCCCCACCTGCCCTGTGCCCCCTTTCCCTTGGAGCAGCTTCCTGGCCACGGGCAAGCTGTGTCTCGGAAGGTGGCTCCTCCTGTCGCTGCGCGGGGTTCCGCGTGGCCCACATGCCTTCCCTGTCACTGTCTGGCTGCCCAGATCCCAGAGTTCGCTGAGCCTAACCCAGCTCTCAACTCCCGGGCGCAGGTTGCTCAGAGCCAGGGTTGGTGAGGCTTGTGCCCAACTTGTGCGCCTTTGAATTTGTGTTTTTATTTTGTAGCCTATGCTTTATGGTGTTCATGTTTTCTGTGAACAGTCGCTAGTGGTTTTGTGGTTCCTTAGGTGCCACCTCTTTGGGGAGGAAGCTTCCTCGGCTTGGTGGCCCGGGTTCCCTGGGGTGGCCTTTCCAAGTCGAAGGCAGGGCCGCATGTGGAGCTGTGAGGTTTGAGCCAGTGGCGGGCACCCATGGCCCAAAGCACCTGGCAGAGGGGGCGTGGCTATGCCCACCCGCACATGTACCGGCGCCTGGGGCTCTCGGCCCGCTCGGCTCCAGTGATTTACTGCCCAAGCGCGTCCTTATCAGGAAGCACGTGGCTGTAAGCGCATTTCAGAGCCTGGTGGGATGTGCCTGCTGCAGAGATAGGCTGCGTGCCATAGTGCTCCTGTGGCCTGCGGGGTCACTCTGAGAGCGCCCAAGCCCCAGCCGCCCACTCACCCCCCTCCAGCAGCCGTTGCCTGTTGTGCTGTGGCCTGCAGGCTGTGTTAGCAGATGCCCTTTCCTTCTCAGAGCTTATACGACCTGGACGAGGAAGAGGAGGAGGAGGTGGCCGCACACGTTCCTACCAAGCAGATGAAGTTCGCAGCCTCCGGCAGCTTCCTGCACCACGTGGTACGGTGCCCTCCTCTCCCACCCCTTGCACCTGGTGGTGGGGTGAGCAGGGCCTTTCAGTGGTTTGGTATCTGAGGCACAGCGAGCGGTCCAGCCTGTGTCTCGTGGGTCCCACAGCGAGTGTCCTGCAGAGCCGCAGCAGCCAGGCACTGTCTCAGGCACGTGAGGGAAATGTGTCTCAGACCGTTTTCCTCTGCTGTGACAGCACCACCACCTGCTTCTGGTTGTGGAGGCCGGGAGTTTTCACGAGGGCTGCGCCCTGGTATCCACAGCAACTCCCGACGATGCCCCCTCTTAGGACCGTTCCTATAGAAATCAGTGCAGCATCAGTTTCGGAGGGGACAGCAAAGCCAAAGCCAGGAGACTCCCACGGGAAGGGCTTGTCTGTGTCGTTCTCTCTGGGGGACATTGAAGCTGCTCCTTGGTCAGGAACTTTGGCCCGCCCTTGGATTTGGGGTTCTCTGGGCAGGGGTTAACAGGTAAGGAGCCCTGTCTGATCTGTGGGCTCCCATGGGTGCAGCTTCATGGGGGAAGCTCGAAGTTAGGGTGCCAGTCTTCCCGTGTCACCCGAGGCTGGGAGCAGCTCCCCAAGTAGGCACCTCCTTTCTCTCCCATGGCTCCTCTGAGCGGCCCCCTGGGTCTAGCTCCTTCAGTGCTGGGAGGAGCCTTGCGCTGCCCATTTGGCCCTGTAGGAAGCAGCCTTTGCTGTGTTCAGATCCTGGGATCGGTGTGGAGGGGGGGGGGTTGGCCTGGTGACAGCAGCCCTGAGGGAAGCAGCAGCCCTTTAGCTCACTTGGGACCCATTGCCCCCAGCCCATGGCCACAGCGTCAGGAAGCAGGGGCGGGGAACCTCAGGAAACCTGTGTAGTACCATGCATCCGGGCACTGCATCTGGCTGTTGAGCAAAAGTTGTGTACCTGGGGCCATGAGACCTTGCCTTGTCACAGCTCTTGAGCTTGCAGCTCAAGTGGCTTGAGCTGTGGAACTCGGTGGGATGCTGGTGGGGAGCTGACTGCACCCCACAGAGCCTCTGACTGCTGCATCCCGTCCCTCCCTCGTCCCGGTGCAGTCCCTGTGGTGCCTGCCCCGAGTCAAACCACCCCAGATCCCCAGTGAGCAGGAGTCTGCATTTCCATGGGGCTGCATCCCTGGCTCAGGTGGCGGCTGCTTCTGGTGGTCTGCATGTGCCAGCTCTGTCGTGTCCCTGGCACACCTTCAGCTGCGTCCACTCTCCCCGCTCAGGACACCCCTGGCCATGGCAGCCTTTTTGCTTCCAACTAAGGGACTCGGGCTGTGAGGCACTGCGGATTCGCGCACTCAGGTGCTTGTCGCCCGGGCCTGTGTTTGGGAAGCGCAGGGCCCTGGCCTCAGCTTCGTGTCTGTCTCTTCAGGCCGGGCGGAGCAGTCCCAAGGCCGTCCCTCTCACCAAAGTGGTCCAGAACGACGCCTACACCGCTCCTGCTCTTCCTGCCTCTGTGCGCACAAAAGCCTTGACCCATGTGTCCCGGACGCTGGTGAACAAGGAGGAGCCCCTCAAGGAGCTGCCACCAGCTGAGGTGAGCGTGCTGGGTGGGCGCTATGCTGTGTGCGCCCAGCAGGTCCTGGGAAAGTCCTGTGAGCAAACAGTCTTGCCGCCCACAGTCCCAGTGTGCAGGGGTGCAGAGAGGATTTCCTGCAGGCCGGAGGGGGCGCGCAGGAGAGGGTTACATGGAGTGGCTGGGGCCAGAAGGGAGCTTCGTTCTTTTGGCCCAGGCAGGCGTGGGGGACCTTAGTGCAGCTCTTGCCCTGCCTGCTCACACCCTTGTCTGTCCACAGCCTGTCCTCAGCCCCTTAGAAGGCACCAAGATGACTGTGAACAACCTGCACCCACGGGTCACCGAGGAAGACATTGTCGTGAGTACTGCGCATTGCACAGTTTTGAGTCTCAAACTGCTGTCATGGCCCAGGAGCCCAGGACCACCCTGTGGTAACTGCTGGGACTCATAGCACTGGGGGTCCCAGCTGGGAGCCGAGGTTCATCCCTGCACAAGGACAGGTGGGTGCCAGTCCAAGGAAAAGGAGGGGCCTCGGGGAGACCAATGGTGGCACACAAGACAGGGCTTTCCCAGGAAGCAGTCACGTGGACCTTGTCCACCTGGGGCGTGCCTGAATCCCCTGGGGGCTGGGTACGGGGAGTGCGCTGAGACAAGGTCTGCTTGGAGTGACAGCTCCAGGCTTTGTTACTGTTTGGGGCAGGGTCTTGCTGTGTTGCCCAGGCTGAGGCTCTTGCCTCAGCCTTCCAGAGTGCTGGTATTACAGGTGTGTCTTGGTTACTTTTCTCTTGTTGCTGAGACAAAATACCTGATGCCCAACATGAAGGAAGGAAAGGGTTATGTAGCTCACAGTTTGTGGAGATTGCAGTCCATACTCAGTCCAAGACAGGGTGGCATGGCTGAGGGGCAGCCGTTCATGATGGCCACAAGTGGCAAGAGTGAAAGGGCAAAAGTAGAAAAAACACACCTCCTTCCCTCCCATATACTGTATGCTGGCTCCACCCCTGGGCAGTGCAGCACTCATACTGCCAATCCTAGTGCTGGACAACAAACCGATCACAAACGCTAGATTCAGCAGCCTCCATGACTGCATGAGGCTTGGGAGCCACCTAGACACAAACCATAACAAGGTGTGTGTCCTTTCCCAGCTCTCCTGCCCTGTGTCTGTGCCCTGGTGGCTCCTACGTGGGCTCCTTCAGTGCCGTGAGCAGCATCTCCCTGTCTCCCACACTCTGCTCGCTGGCCTGCGGCACTGAAGCCCATGTTAGAAAAACCTGATGGGCAGCTGCCTTCTGGTCCATCCTGTTTTGCTCAGGTCCTGTGCCTGGCAAAAGAGGCTGGAATTGGCCTGTTTGGTTTCCTGTTCCGCCTCACTTTCCTGAGGCACTTAGATGTCCCAGTACCCTTCGTGCAGTAGCACCCTGACATCAGTGCCACTAGCTAAGTGGGTGGGCAGCCTCGGCTATGGCCCTGGTGTAGTGCATCCAGCTGTCCCAGTGTGACCAGGACACTCCTGGATCCAGCACTCAGTCCTTCTTGGGACAGTTGTTCACGGTCTCCCACGTCCCCGGGAGGCGTTCCCTCTTGTGCCTGTGCATCCAAGCTCGTAGCACAACTCGGGGTTGCTCCCTGACCACCACCCTCCCAGGAGAACTGAGAGCTTGGGTGGTGGCTCGGAGGGAGGTCCCTGGCACCCCACAGCAGCAGGCCTGGCCAGCCTGGCCTTGGGTGGAGCCTGAAGACTGTGCTGCCCAAGACTGCGGTGCCACAGCACCCTGTGCGGTGTGGTCCCCTCAGCCTGGCCTTGTCCTCACAGGAACTTTTCTGTGTGTGCGGAGCGCTGAAGAGAGCCCGGCTGGTCCATCCCGGGGTGGCCGAGGTAGTCTTCGTAAAGAAGGATGATGCCATCACTGCATATAAGAAGTACAACAACCGCTGTCTGGACGGTGAGTGGGGGATGCAGTCGTCTGGCCTTGCTCTCCTCTCAGACAGTCGCCCTGCCTCAGCCTCCCCTCTGCAAGCGGGCTCTGAGTGACTGGAGCCTCCCGGACATAGGCCGCTCAAGGGCTGGAGCCTCGTCTCATCACGGGGACTGGGCGAGCTCTGCTCCTCCCAGGGTGGCCGTGGAGGGGATGGGCTCTCTCCGAAGCCTTTGCACATACCAGTTCTTAGTGTTCATCGATTACCTGCTGTGGCCCGGGGCCTGGTGCTGGACCAAGAGAAACACAGCCAGGGCATTTTTCTTATGTTTTCCCGGGTGGCTGGTGAGCTAGCTGCCTGCCTGCCGCCCGCCC
>PVLA01012370.1:0-44983 GCA_004027455.1 Hydrochoerus hydrochaeris | reverse complement strand
AGATAAGACAGAGAAGATTGGTTATATCGCTGTTTTACCTTGACTGATTTTATTTGAATCTGGTATGCTTGAGAGTGTTGAGTCTGAGAATAGGGGCAACTACTCTGAAGATGATAGCATTCAATAGGATACCCATTCTGGTTTGATTGTTAACTGCCTTTGAAGTCCTATAATGTCTCCAATGTTTAGACTTTATTAATAGTGTAATGCAATGCTAAGTTTAACTATACTATGTTTGATGATATAGACAATTTTATTGAAAATAACAAGAGACATCATAGTAACTACTGTAGATCACCTAGTATTGTGGTTTTATATATCCTTTCCATTTCATGTTTCTCTAGGAATTTGTGTTGTTGACTTGTTTTGATTTGTTTCTCCCTCTAATACAGAAAGGCTAGGTATATATGTAGAGACTTATACATGTGTAGAACTTCTAAGTAATTTACGAGAATGGATAATAGTTATTGTAAAGAAAAAAAGAGCAAAAGAAAGTATTCTAAAGGATATAACTGCATGCATGTTTGAGTGAGTGGGATTAATAACCATGTTGCTAAAGTTTTAGTTGGATGGATGAACAAAACTGATTGCAGTCTCACTGTTTGGATGTCCACTTCATAGGCTTTACTTTTGTAACTTGAACAACTACTTCAAAGAGGAAAATATGTAATTATCAACTAGTGATTTCTTACTGGTTACTATTTTTGTTTTTCTGTTTTGTTTTTGAGATTTTGTATTATTTCTACCCTCTTTCTGTTTCAAAATTTTTTTCTTTAATTAAAAAAAAAAAGAAAAAAGAAAGAATTGAAGATGCTACTTTTGTTTCTTTGGTTGTAGGATAATACCTAATACACCACTGAAATCATGAGAGCACATAAACTCCTAAGGAAGAAGATTAAAAGGTAAAAGAATATGATATGTAATCGGAAAATTTGCCAGAGCAGCTGAGGCTCACTAAAAGGAGAAAGCTAGCACAACACAGATAACAACAGCTGGGAAAAGGGGGCTTCGCTGGAAGGGAACTACATACTATCTTTATAGTCATGTACCTAGCAGTTATAAATACTACTTAAAAGTCAAGAAAAGAAAAAGGTCCATAACATCAAAACAACATGAAAAAGCAAAGCAGAGACTACAAAATGCTAATAGATTTAAAAGTATTCAGGTTTGAAGTGACTGGGGAGTAAGTTTGTTTTTTGTTTTTTTTTTTTGGGGAGTAAGTTTTAAAAGCATAGAAAAGATGAGAAGTCAGACTAAACACAGAGAGCCTATGCCAGTTTTCAATATTTATCAGACAGGAAAACTTAAAATATGATAAAAATTATATACCATCTTGGCCCAAGGGACTGTTTTAGAACTGCCAAAATCTACCCACATTTGCCAGCAATAAGAAAGAAGCCAAAGTAAAGGAGAATCTTAAAAATATTTACAGAACTAGTAGACATTAAAACACAAGAGTGAGGAAAGGCAAAAGACAAAAAATGACCCAGAGATATATTTCCACATCCAAGTTATTTATGTACATCTGCCACACCAACACACAAGTTATCTAAATAAGTAATAATTTAGTTGTCTCACCTCTTCTTTCTTGTTGGTCAAGTAAACAAGCAAGGATTAGTGAGGAATGTCTAAACTTAAGAGTGATGCAGATCTGGGTTTGCATCCTACCTCTGCCACTCACATAACTAAGGGAAAGGGATGAGAAGTGGAATTTGCATAACTTAAGAACAAAAGTAAGTATATACCTGTAACAGTAATTTTATAAGATTTCAATTAAAAGACCGATAAAATTTGCTTTAAAAAAACAAAATTCAACATCTAAGCTTTTTAATCGCAAAAAAATATACCGTTACCCAGAATACACAATCCATCTAAAAGTTTACCTTGATTTAGTATAATTGTCTTACATATTTTTGGCCTACGAATCTGGTTGTTAATCTGTGTATGATAAATAACCTTACTGTGACTTATAAATAAATGACTTATAAAATTTATTTTGATGCTGAAAAAAATAAGAGGTAGACAGAAGGGGGAGAATTGAGGTGTGTTATATCCAATGTACTAGTTCCCAACAATGAATATAACTATTATGTACTATACACATATACTACTAAAATTAAAGAATTTAAAAAATAAAGTGGCAAACTTTTAAAGATATTTGAAGTACGTTCTTTACACAATTTTGTCTTTCTAAAAATCTACTCATCATTTGTGATACACAGAACTTTGATGGACTTCTTTATAAAATCTTGGCCATTGCCTAATCAATGTTGCTTTGATTGAATGTTGCTAATCATTTTATTTCCCAAAAATAAATTTCACTTATTTATTTTGTGGTGTCAAGGATCAAATCCAAGCTCTTATAAATGGTAGACAAGTATTCTACCACTAAGTGAAGTTCCAGCCCTCTTAGAATAAACTGTAAGTTGCTAAGTTATTTGTCAGAATTTATGCTTTTTTTCTTTCGATAAAGTTACACTGCTCTCTCTTCAACTTAGGATTTTCAAGGGGTAAAATGAATTCAGATGTTTTATGTACATGCAGCAACTCCCCATTATAAATGTAGATATTATGTACTCAAACATGTACTAATAATAAAAATTTAAATTAAAAAATAAAGGATCTTCAAAAGAATATTTTCCTTAGTTCTTATCACAACTACCTATTTTACAGTAATTTTAGTATTAAACATTCAAAGTTGTTCCTGACCTTTGCATACTCTCTCATATTGCTGTATAGCTTCTTCCACTTTCTGATTACTTAACTGCTCCTACAAGACAAAATATGAATTAAATTCAAATGTAGGCTAAGCACTTAATATTTAATAGTGGCCCTTAAAAACAGTGCATTAAGTTTGAATCAATCTCATACAAGGATCATCAGCAGTCTAAAAGCTTCTAAGTTTCTTTTACCATGGAGAGAGTCAGGGTAAAAGTAATAGTAAGAAAACTAACAAACCAAGCTTGAATATAGCTCAGCAGCACAGCACCTGCCTGGCAAGTGTGAGGAACTGAGTTTGATTTCCAGTACCCTCCCCCCACAAAAAGAGAAAACAAACCAAAAACAAGTACATACCTTTAATCTAAGTTATGACACTACCATTTTACTTTCTCACTAAATTTTAGTTAAGATTTCTCACATAACACGAAATACAAAAACAAGAACAAAGACACCTTATATATTTGGCATAGAAGAAACAAAGAAAACCATTAAAAGTTCCTTATTAGTAAACTCAAAAGGCAGGAAAAACAAAAAAAGAGCGCTATGTCCTTCTATCTAGAAAGTACTTACAGGTTTCAAAAAAGTTAACAACAGTCTTAATAGGCAAGATAAAATTATGGGACTGGAAATTCTATACTTTTAATTTTAACCTATCAGCTAAAACTTTAAATTCAATCTCATTTAACATTATCACTATCTCCTAACTTCATATATTTTAGAATAAATCACTGTAGAACAAATGGGTCACTGTATTACATAAATAGGTTGTTTTATTACAATTATATTTCCTTAAATATATTTACATGTATTTACATCTCATTGTTCATTAATTTGTTTCATTTAAAAGGAAAGGAAGAAATACTGTTGCCTTACCCATTTAATTGATGTAAATCAAAATATAACTATTTGTAGTAAGGGGGCTGTTTTTCAAGTGTCAATTTTTAAAGAGTTTATTAGAATACCTATTTTATTTTACATTTTACTCTGAAAAAATTTTCATGTGTACAAAATTTCCAAAGATAGCAAATTATTTTAAACCTAAACTCAGCTTCTCCTACTGTTATCTTATACATTTATTAAAAAAAAAATCAAAAAATTAACTTTAGTACAGTATTACTAATTCTACTACAGACTTCACAATGCACCAGTTTTGCCACTGTTGTCCTTTTTCTGTCTTGGGAATCTCATGAGATAACACTGTATACAGTCATCATTTCTCCTTTAGTCTCCTCAAATCTGTGACAGTTCTTCAGTCTACCCATCTTTAATCATCTAGACACTTTATAGGAGTCAAGTATTAGAGAAAACATCCTCAGCTTGTGTTGGCGTGATGCTTACTCATGAATAGACTGAGTTTATGAATTTGGGGAAGAATATCACAAAAGGGATGTGTACTTTGGTCATATTAAATCAGTACATATGGTATCAGTGTAACTATCTATTAGAGATTTTAATTCTTGAATACTTCCTTTAGGTAGTTATCTGGTAGGTTTCTCACTATAGTTAATATTTTTTTCTTTTCCACATTCTATTTATTAGAAGACAGTTACTATGCACTTAATTTTAAGTAATTTATTTTTTGATCTTAGAAAGGTCTGGGCAGGGAGTGAACCTTGGCTGTATAGCATTTTGGGGCAAGGCTCTGAGTTCAATCCATAGCACCACAGAAGAAAAACAGACAAAATATAATTTGGTATTAAATACTAGTATTTAATTAGACAATAAAATATGACAACAGAATGAACTTAAGCCACCTTCTAAAATAAAACTGTTACCTTGAGCTGCTGAATGGTTCGCTGTTTCATATCTATTTCCTGAGAACACTGGTTTTTCTTTCTCTCTAGCTCATTTATTTTAGTCCTCAGTAATTTCTCCTCATTACGCATTACAGATACCTACAAAGCAAATATTTATAAAGCAAATTAAAATATTTTTTCATACTGCTTTTTGTTTAAAACTCTTAGTCATAGCCAGATGTGGTGGCTCAATCCTGCAATCTCAACAATTGAAAGATTGAGGCAGGAGGATCACTGCAATTTGGGGGTCAGTCTGAGCTACACAGTGAGTTTAAAGCCAGCTTTAACTATAAAGCGAGATCTTATCTCAAAAAAACCAAAACAAAAATATATATAAAATAAAAATTCAGAGCCACTTGTTCAAAGATGTCCTTTAGCACACTATTAGATAAATTATAGATACAATTTAAGTCATATGTACTACTAAGTAAAAAGTTTATAAGACAGTTTCCTTTTTTATAGAACAAAAAATGATAGAATGAGGGAGAAAAAGAGGTGGAAGTATAGAGAAAAAAGTAACATTTAATGTCTAGGAAGGATATTTGATGGCTGGGGAAAGTAGGAAGGATTTTTCTCACTAAATTTTTCTTTGTACATTTCAAATTTTGAGTCATTAAATTTAAAAAAATTTAATCAGAAGTGGTGGAACACACCTGTAAGCACAGCACTTGGAAAGCTGAAGGTTGAGAACTGCAGCAAGACAAATGCCAGCCTGGGCTACATAGCTCAAACCCAGCTTAAACTACTTAACAAGATTTTGTCTCAAAAAAAAAAGTTAAGTCATACTGTAGATTATCTTAAAAACTATCTGCAAACAGAAGCTAACCTTTAATTTTTTTTTGAAGGACTTGAATGTAGCAGTACTTAAAAGACACAAACCAATAACAACAAAAACATGCATGGAGGCACACACCTATAATCATGGCACTTGGGAGACTGAGGCTGAAAGATTTCAAGTTGGATCCCAGCCTAGGATTTTATTTTGAGACCTGTCTCAAAATAAAAATAGAAAGGGTTGGGGGATGTAGCACAGTGTGAAGGCTCTGGGTTCAATTCCCAGTAAGAACAACAACCAAAATAAAATAAAGAAAAGAAAGATTTTAATCTCACTTAAAGCACATATTTTTCTTAATGTTGGTCTTCACCAGTTTGCTTATGATGGCTAAATTTCCTTTTATGAAATAACAGTTCTGAACATTTTAAGAAATATTATAAAGTTGATAAATCCTCTAGTCAGTCCTGAAATTAGTGTCTAAATTTTCTAAATATGAGGAATGATCTTCCTCATATGAGATGGGTCACACACCGTTTCACATAACCTACCTCTTTCTGCACTTGCTCAATCTGCTTTTTGGCATCAGTCAGTTTCTCTTTCAGCTCACCACAATCATCTTCCTTTCTGCAAAGATCTGCTTTCAGACTTTGGGCAAGAGCAGAGCTTGCAGAGAGTTCTTCTTTCAGTCTATAAAACATAAAATAGTTTTCTATAGTGATACAGCAATAACTTCTCTGGGAACTGATAGCAATCTTTACAAAATTACCTTTTTTACAAATTTTGAATACACAAACTAGGAATGAATACTTCAGAGAAGACATCAGGTGATTCTTTTTAAGAGATCTGCATGTAACATTGGTTTCTAAAAGTTTGTATTAGCACAATTCAAGTTCTTCACTCAACATACGCACTACATTTTAACAAATTAAATTATACCCACCTAATTGTTCAAGAACTATATAGAAAAATGAATGCCATGCATATTTTTTAAAAGTTTTAAATAAGATTACACTTACTTTTCTATTTCTTGTCTGTTAGCTTCTTTTTCTTCTTCTTTTAATCGAAGTGAATGTGTCAGATCCTGCAAATTATTTGTTAACTGTGTGATTTCTTCTTTCAACATAACTTCTTTTTCGCTTAAATCTTCAGTGTTTTTGATAGAATCCTTAAGATTTGCTTGAAATTCCTTCAGCTTTTCTTCTAGCTTTAAGATGACAGATTCTTTTGCCAAAACATCTTGCTCTAACTTGGCTACATTACTACATTCACCTTTCTGAGTCTCCACAATTGTTTCAAGTTCCTGTATTTTTGCTTTATAACAAATTACATCTTGTGTAAGTTCTAAAAGTGCTTTCTTTCCTTCAACTACAAGCTGTACTTGAACATTAAGACTAACACTTTTCTCTTGCAGTTCTTCTTTCAGCTGCTGAATAAGATCTTCTCTTTCTTTTTGTAGGTTATCTTGATTCTCAATCTCGCTGTGCTTTACTTTTAGTACATTGTTTTCATCCAGATAGCCTTTTATTTCTGCCTGTAATTTTTCAATTTGTTGTTGTAGTTCCTGGATCTGAAGACTTTTTTGGGAGGAGGCCTTCACAATTTCCTTACATTCTTCCCAAATGGCTTCAATACTAGAGTGGAAAGAATTTTGCTCACTGAGTTCTTGAATATGACATTCTTTAACCTGCTTACTCACCAAATTATCACTTGCAAGGTATAACTGTGTGTCCAGTAAATTCTTTTCCTGAGAGTCTTTTGACTGAGTTCTAAGTTTGAGTAGATCTATGTTTGAGATCTGAGAAACTGAATCAAGTGAACGAAGTTCATCTATTTTTGTCTGCATTAATTTTATTTGTAAAACATTGCTTGTGATGTTTTTTGTAGCAACTTCTATCTCCTCTGACAATTTCATGATCTTTTCTTCCTGTTCTTGATTTACATTTTTCTGCACACTGAGTTTAGCATTTATGCTGTCATAATCTGCCTGAATTTGCTGGACTTCTCTACTCAAACTTAAATTCTTTTTTTCAGAACAAGAAAGTTGCTGCTGCAAACAAACAACCTGTTCTTTTAATGTTTCTTTCTCCTCCTTTTCATTTTTAAGTTTATTCTCAACAAGGAGTACAAGTGTTCTAAGCTCTTTATTCTTTTCTTGTAGAACTGTAATATTATCCTCATCTTCTGAAATGATCTGTTGCATTTCTTTACTTTTCTTTTGGTCATTGGTGATAAAAGAATTAACAGGCACAAATCCTTTAAAAACAGGAAAATTGTTATTAATCAATCAAATTTTAATAAAACCAAACATTAAAGTCAATATTTAAACGTATAAAAATAAACTTATTTAAAAACCAAAAGAAGTTATTGACTGAAAAAAAAACAGATTTCAAAATATGTTGTAAGGCCATTCATATTAAAACTATAGTTCTATAAGTTAATAACAGAGTTAGCAAAACGTACAGCAAAATGATTGTAGCTATCTGAGTAGTGTTCAAATGGCATAGAAGAAATATAGGGAGAAAGAAGACAAGGAAATCCATATTTTAAAATTATACTTTGTAAAACATTGCTTGTGATATTTTTTGTAGCAACTTCTATCTCCTCTGACAATTTCATGATCTTTTCTTCCTGTTCTTGATTTACATTTTTCTGCACACTGAGTTCAGCATTTATGCTGTCATAATTTGCCTGAATTTGCTGGACTTCTCTACTTAAATTCTTTTTTTCAGAACAAGAAAGTTCTTTAAAGAAAAATTGCAGTTTCAGGATACAAAAGTTACTAAAAAAAACTTTTCCAGGAAACTCACTCCCCAAAAAGTTGGGGGTGGGAGGAGAATCTTTTTTTTTTTTTTTAAAGATGCTGGTGACTGAAGTTAAGGATTTCACATTGAGCTATATATCTCCAGCCCTTTTTTATGTTTTGTTTTGTTTTGTTTTTTTTGAGACAAGGTCTCATTAAATTTCAAAGTTGCCCAGACTGGGCTGAAACTTGTGATCCTTCCAGTCTCAGTCTTGCAGAGTAGTAGGATTACACCCAAGAGTGGGCCACCATGCTTAGCTTAGCTTGTGTCTTAAAGACACAAAAGCCTGAGACCCTACTTTTACTTATAAATTATGCTTTTTACAACAGAAAACAGGATATCCCACCTACAAACACATGTAAATGGTCTACATTCTCACATAGCCCACCAAATGGGTAGTATAATAGACACTAAGAATACTCATTCTAGATCACCCATCTTAAAGCCACCAAGTAAACAAAAACCTCAGCCCCTGATCTTAATGGATCTCTCCCTTAAAGGCCTGTACTCTGTTCTGTGGACAATTTAAATGTCTTTATGCCTCTCACTTACATGCCTTGAAAATTCTTTCTCTATGATGGAAACCGGTAAACACAGGTTACCTTAACTAATGGCTGAAGTGAGTTGAAGTCCCCATCTCCAGGCTCTGGGGGACCTCCTCATAACTCACCCAGTGACCATACAACCAGCTATTTCTAGTTACCTTTTATAATTTTCAGTATTATTTAAACTCTAGAAATCTCAATGATTTCCCCTTTTTTATTTTTCCACAGATTTGCCCATTAACTTATATATACTTTTAAAATAATCTTCAATATACACATTACCATACTGTCTCCTAACTTCTTAAATACAACTTAGATAAATTTGTTTGTTAAACAAAGTTTTACTGTCAATTACCTTTTTCTCCAAATAAAAAAATGCAAAGGAAAAAAACAATATGAAGAGATTTTGGTGAAATAGGCACTATATTTATAAAAGTGATTTTAACAATTATATAAGTACAATTGAAATAGGCATGCAAAAGAAAGCATAATATCTAAAAATATTAAAATTTTAAAGTTTTATATATATCCATCCACCAGTTTTAATGTGTTAAGATGAAAACTTATGACAATTTTTCTCAAGATTTTTCCTTAAAGAAGTTTTCCCTCCTATTTGCAGCTTTTCTATTTATTGGTTTAGGAATTAGCTTTCTTTTCTTTTCTTTTTTTTTATTTTATTTTTGAGACAGGGTCTCACTATGTAGTTCAGGCTAGCATTAAACTCACTATGTACCCCAAGCTAGCCTCAAACTTGTGGCAATCCACTTGCTTCAGCCTCTTGAGGGCTGGGATTACAGGCATGTGTCACCATGCCTGGCTGAATTTCTTAAAAGCCTCCTGCTAGAAGCTAAAGTATTATTTATTACCTTTCTTTGTTGGTAATTCATCTTGTTGAAGTTCATTTTCATTTACTCTTTTTCTTTCTAAACAGGTTTTAGTTTTGCTACCCTCAGGAATTTCAGCAGTTTCATGAAAAGTTGATTTATTGTTTATTAAAGATATACCAGTCTTGTCCTAAAGCAAAATTAATTAAAATTAATTCATATAAAGCTATAATAAATATGCAAGCTATATAAAAAACTTCATGGTACACCATAGAATTTTTACTTTTAAACTTGTTGAAATATTTTCTAAGTTATTTAAGTTTTACCTTAAAATAACTGGTGGCTCTGGAAAATGAGTAACATATGGGGAAAACTGGAGAATATGCATCCCTAAAATCACACTCAAGTCACATTCACAATATGCTTTCAAAAAAAAAATATGAAAGCACTAACCAAAAATGTTTCTACTTTTATTGAAAACTTCAATGTTCTACTCTAAAATCAACAACTGTTTTGTATTGTAACTGAAATTTCTTAAAGTTGTACTGTTACAGCTTCTCTCATCCTTTTTAAAATTCCCAGCTTCATTTATCATCTTTGCTCTAAACTTTCTTCCTGAACGATAAACCGTACTTTTGTACAATGACTGAAAGATCTCTCATTTCCATAACTTTGTTTTTTTTTGTTTACTTTGTTTTATTACGGTGTTCAAGATCAAATGCAGGAATTTGTGCACACTATAGGCTCTCTCCCTAGTTGGTTCTGATTCCCGCAATTAGAAGACTAGTTTCCCTTCTTGTCCTTCCTGGCTACCAACCACCTTTTCCCCTCATTTTCATCTGGCAAGATTTTACTTACTCTTTAAGGCTCTATTTAGCATAGTTAAAAACAAAAGTCCCAAATTACTACCTTCCCTTCATTCAACTGTAAATACTACACCAGCCTAACGATTACCTGTGTTGAAATTTAGGACGACACTAAAAATTATCCAAACTTAAATTTAGGAAATCATGCAGACTGCTGACATCAGTGCAAAACACAGAGGGAGGCATCTTAAAATCACTGGTGTCTAACTATAAATATTGGAATCCTGAGGTAATGGACCCTTTATTTTGTCTATATTCAAGTCCCTTTTTCCCCTTGACTCTCTTTTTCCCTTCACCCTTCCTTCTGCTGTCATGTGTTCTTCAATAAATGCAGCTACTAAACTTTTCTTACCATGAGAACCTCGACTACGGTTTGGCCCACTCAACTGTAACAAATGTAAATCTTTTTGAACTCCACAAAGTACTTCCTAAACCCCTACTTGCTCTCAGCTTCTTGCACTTATTAACTACCACTGCACAGTGCATTGTAATTGAGTTTATCCTATTTCTCTCAGGGGGTGGGGACAGGGAGTGGATTGGATTGTTAAATGGATTAATGTTTATTGATCTGCATATTTGCCATAATCTAGCACAATACTTGGCACGCAACAGACAATAATTGCTTCTTGCCTGAAACAAATTATTTCTTGTTTCTTGTCCTTAAAACTCACCTCAACAAAAGGAATATTTCTCCTAGTTCAAGTTCAGAAAAGTCAGGAAGGTTGAATAGCATTTAAATACCAAAAGAAAGAACTGCTACTAGAGATGACAGTGTGATACTCATACAGAATGTTCTATTTTTACCTTTGCAGTATCAATAACCCATCTGTGTTATAGGTGTAGCTCACAGGCGGAGCACTTAACCTACCACATATAAACATCTGGGTTCAATTCCCAGCATCATGAAAAAAACCACGAACATCTCATTTAATTTCCAGAAAATTGAAATCCTTGTTAGTATTAGAAACTGGCTTCAAAATTCAAAGGAAACTTAACTGCTTCATCTTGGTCCGAAGCAAATGAATACAAAATTATCTAAATTTGCCTTTATAAAAAGCTAAAAACCGTTAAAAGCTTTATGTCATAGCACATAAGTTTTTAACGAAAGTAATCTTGCTGTTAAGCATATAAACAATGCATAAAATGAAAATAAGTTTTAAGAAAAAAAAACTACTTCTGTTTATTATGATCCATTATTATTTAAATATATCCAACTTACTTTCACTTCAGAGCTCCCCTTGTAATTAGCTGAGGCTTAAACTTCCAAGGGCTAATAATCTTATCATCACTTATATCTAAATGTCCCACCAAAACTACATGTGGACATTGGTGGAGCTTTTTGGAGAGGGCTAGATCTGGATGTGTGATACTGGGATTAAGAATATGATGCCGGGATTAAAGGTACCCACCCTAGATGTGGGTGGCACTGCCCAAAAGACAGATAGTCTGAAAGAGATAAAAGAAGCAGATTTGTTGCTTGATGTATTCTGCCTACCCTGGTTTGCCATGAGCTGTGCTCCTCTGTAATGTTCCTCTGCCATGCCCCCATGTCTTGGAAGCAGCTGTCTATGGATTCAAACCTCTACAAACTGAGTTCAAATAGACCTATTCTCCTTTAACTTTGGGTGTTGAGTATTTTGCCTCGGTAGTGAAAAAACTAAGAAGACAATTCTTTTCTCTTTTATATGCCAGGCACATAGTTTTTGAGATGATTATTTTCAAGAGGTCAAATTTTTCTAAGTTCTCAAAATAAGAAAAAACTGAATTTAATGCCTGGATAAGAAATTCCACATTCTTAGTAAATTAGTCTTGGTTACAGAAGTTATTTTAAATTATTAGACTTTGGACCAAGACATAAAAAAGTTTTTGTCAAAGTTTAACTGCCTTTAAATGTGTTTTCCATGAGACTTTAGACGCTGAAATTTGCTGATAGTATCTTTTAACTTGTTCTATCAATTCTTAAATTCTTAGTAAATGTACTTTGTGATAAAATACAAGCATAGCAGTTTTAGAATAGCTTTCAATTGTACAATAAAAATAACTAGTATTAACATGCTATGCATAACATAATCTTATTTTTCCTTAGAATAAATACATGTCTATATAATACACAAGGGAAAGAGAAGCAATGTAACATTATTAGGAAAGAAGAAATTGGAACCAGACTGCCTGGGTTTGCATCCTAGCTCCTCTACCTTCAGTTGTGTCCCCTAAACAAGTCACTTAACATCTCTATAAAAACAAAAAGTAATATCACATCTATATCATAAAATTGTTCTGGGATTTAAATGGAAAAAAGTATGAGGCAAATATTAAATATTTTGTAAATATAAATATATGTATATAAAGTAAAAGTCTAAATGCTACAACTGACTCATTTTTCTTTAATTTAGATGGGAGATTATGAGAACTTTTCCTTTCCATTTTTTAGTTTAATGTAATTCAGTTTGTGCGACTACTATTTTTATAACAAGAAAAAAAGGAATTGTCTAAATAAGTGTTAAATCTTTTAAGTACATTGTTTGGATACTTTTTTACATACTAGATGTTAGATCTTGAATTATTTATATCCAATTATAGCTCTTTAGAAGAATTTAATTAAAATAAGAATGTCTTTACTGGAGGGAAAAAAATAACAGATTTAATGCTCAAGTACACTTATAATTTCATTTTTAGAATTATAGATGTCAAATCTACCTACAGCCAGTTGGGGTGACTATCTAATTAGAAGTTGCAAAGCAGTGGGAAGCTACAGCCATAATCTTCATTTACATGCTGTAATCTGCTCAGTTTTATTCAATGTTTTAAAAAACTTAGTAATTTTAGTTAAAATGCTATTTAAATATATCTAATCAACAGCATGAAACCTAGCAAAAGAATGAGCTGACATTTGCTAATACAGAATTGGTTCCAAGATAATGTTTCAGGAGAAAAAGAAAGACACAGAACTGTAATTCCACTTGCTGAAACTTCTTAAAAGATGTGTGACTATTCTATATATGCCTATGTGTCCTTAAAAATTTACAGAAATTTTCCACCACTGGTTAGCACTGAAAATATGGAGATATTTACATTTTTCAATTTCTCAAATCACGTTCATCTGTTACCTTTTTAAAATTAGTTAAATAAACATACATAGTTATAATTCATGGTCTTCCATTAATTTAAGTTCCTTACCAAAATAAAATAAATCTAGAAATATTACCTTATTAGACATCTTGAGCTCTTGAACCAATGATTGTGATTCTGAAAAAATAAATAACATTGAAAGTAAATAGCTAAGCATCTAAAAATAGATTAATGAAAAACTACAAAACACAAATTAGCTATAGTGTTACACTGAGAGAAAAGATTTTTACAGTATAAAAAGGCACAACACTCATCTGCTAATTCAACCACAAGACAATGTTTCAGAAAAAGCCATATTTAAAATCCAGGGCAAAACTGAGTAATACATGCTAGCTAGTAAAAAAGAGGCACTAACATCAGAGGAGAAAAGGAGGTAGTGCCCTTCAGTTCACCCGCATAATGTGGAAGCACCACTGACCTGCTACTTCCTACTCATCTTGTTTCACAAAAACAAGGCAGACTATTCCATTTCTCTTAAAACTCATAAATATATGCACATTAATCTGACACTCTTAAGGAGTTTTAAACCACTCCTTAAGAGTTACTCTATCCTGAACCTTACAAGTCCAGGAAGAGAATCTACACTGAAAGAGTCTATGAAAACTAGAGGAAACAAAATTTATATGCTTACAATTTCCTATGGAATTTATATTTATATATAAAATTAATTTTCAGAGCTTTTTATAAGTTTTTCTAATAATATTGGTGTAAAGTAAAGGTAAAAAAATTTTGTAGTAAATAACTAAAGTAATACTAATGTTAAAATATTAATATGAGCCGGGCATGGTGGCTCATGCCTGCAATCCCAGCACTCGGGAGGCTGAGGCAGGAGGATTGTTGCAAGTTCGAGACCAGCCTGGGCTACAAAGTGAGCTCAGGGCCAGCCTGAACTGCATAAAGACCCTGTCTCAAAAAGACAAAATGAAACAAAATATTAATATGTTGCCTAGATCAAAGTATTTTCTGGTTACTATGGTAAATAAACTGCAGAAATCTCATACTTACCAACTATACCTTCTATGTGTTTATCATATCTAATTAAAGGTAAAATACATCCACTTACCATTTTCTCTTTTTTTTAACACTTGCTTAGTTTTGATTAATTCTTCCTTGGTTTTAGCTAGTTCAGTTTTAACTTCATTAAATTTTAGTTGCAAACAAGCAATAGCTTCCTGGGGATCAGCAAGAGATGCAATGTATGAGTGAGCAATTTCAGCCTGCTTCTTAATATCAGTCACATCATGTTGAAGAGAACCAATAATATCTTCGAGTCCTACATTATTTGCATCCTAAAAATGCAAAAACCACGTCTAACATTAACAGTGGGTTTTATCCTTATATGTGGTATCACCTGATATAGTTTTAAAAACCAGAAAAAATTTCAAAACTTAAAATTCTTCAAGTTACATAGAAGTGTCCTTAACTACAAAAGGCTTTTGCTTCATTATTTGTTTTGTTTTATGTAACATAAAGCATATTCCCTTATAAAAACATCACAAACTGTTATAGAAGAATTATGACAATGCAGGTATAGTTCCAATTATGAATCCTAAGTGGTTTTTTAGAATAATCCAAGAAATAAGCCTCCATTTTCACAATTCAATCTATGTTCCAAATCTTGTTCAGGACACATGACAGTGGTTCGACAGCAAAAAGCCTGGATGTCATTGTCCCAAGCCTCTGCACTGAGTGACCAAAATCCAAAATGAATAGAGCTCCCAACATGCCAAAAAATGGTCAATTTCAGAACAGGATAAATTTACTTTAAGCATAAAGAATGTTAGTTATTTGTTATCATATTAATAAGCTTTTTTAAAATCTGAGCAGCAAGTAAATGACTTTTATAAGTTCAGTAAACCTTAAAACTTTTAACTGAAAAAACTTTTACACAAACCCAAGGATATGACACATTCAGGCAAAAAGGACTCTCATCTCCCTAAAATCAATTCAGTAACTCGTACAATATCAAAATGGAAAATAACTATAACAGTAATATAAATTTTTCCAAGCCCAGAAGTTATATTTAAAGTACGTGTGTTTATATCCCAAAAAAACATACCTAATCACAATAAAGATACATTACAGTAACATTTTACTTCTAAATTTCTCACCACTGATGTGGTATACTTTAACACTGGTATCAAAATCTCACTAAATTTTTTTAATATTTCAGTGAACATACTTCATTTTCAACTTTTGTAGTACAAATTCCATTTGTTGGTTCATCTTGGGTGTCACATTTGTCAATTAAATCCTTGAAAATAGCCAAACGACGTTCAGCATTCTCTTCTAGTATTTCTCGTTCATGGAGAAGTGTTTCCCTTCATAAAACAAATTAATCTGGTCAAGAAAAGAGAAGGCAATACTCTGTTTTGTTTTAAATTTCTAAGATTAAGTACATTATATGCTAAAAGCAAATTTAAATAGTCTAGTGTGGGAATTAATAACACATGTTTTGAGGCTTGTGTAAAGACATCTAATATAAAACAAGAACACAGATTAAAAATAAAAGAACTAGTAAATAACCTTGTCAATTTTCACCAGGTCATGAAAGAAATAACTTACTTAAAATCAGCTTCCCGTTGAGCCAAATACTGAGTAAACTCCTGTGTAACTTCTTCTCGAATTTTAAATTCCAGTGTTAACTTTTCTTTCTTTTCATTTATTAGTCGGGTTTTCAAATCTTCTATTAAATCCAACAGTTTCTAAAACATGTAAATATTATTAAAAAATATCAAGTACATCCCAAAAGAAATACTGTAAAAATGTCCCAAGATAAAGCTGTTTTCATTTAGTCAATTATAAATATGTATCACTTTTATATTATTCTCTCCAAAAATTATGTATTTTGTAGAGATTAATTAACCTGAAAAAGTGAACCCTTCCACATTTTAGAAATAGACATAGAAAAAAAGAAAAATGACTAGCTCACTAAGAAAACAAGTAAAATTTAAGTATTTATTATCCACCAAGAATTATTTTGTAGAAGTCCATAATTTGTTTCATTTAACATGCAGAACCTTCAGTGAGATTGGTAGCATTCCCATTTCATAGTTGGGGAAAGTAACAATCAGCTCCATGGCAACTACTAATGGGTAGGTTTAAAAGTGGCCTATCGAAGTCTAACAGTACAGAGGAGAGAAATTGCTAAAAACCGCCCTAACATTTAACCAAAATGCCAGAAAGGAACTTACTGTATTAACATTCATAATCATTAAGATGCAAGTAACAACTCTATATTCTTTGAAAACATACAATATCTTGTAATATCAACAATGAATAAAAGAGTATGTAACATTTAGTATGGCCAGTATAGATTCATAAGTTATATCATTAAGAAAATATCCTGATACCTTTTTTAAGGTTTCTGATTAGGGGATTTAGCCCAGTGGCATAAGCACCTGCCTGACAAGCGCAAGGTTGTGAGTTCAATCCCGGGTACCAAAAAAAAAAAGTTTCTGATTAAAATTTCTCAACAACAATAAACTCACACAAGGCTTGTCTTTCAATGCTTTTTCTTTATATATGAAAACATTACTACAAAAATACCCTGACTTTGAAATTCCACTATTAAGAACTTATACTGAGGAAATAATTGTGTAATATGACTCAGCATTTTTGCTGTAAGAATACTCATCTCAGTGATATTGTTAGTGGTAGTAATTATATTTTTTAAAAAAAGTGAAACTCAATTCAATAGCCAAACTTATGGAACTGGTTCAGTTATAGTATTGATACACAATATACCACTCTGATTAATAATTATTACCATATTAATATTTCTATTTTTCTCAATTCATTTTTAATTGAAAAAAATAGACCACAGAACATATGCACAGTAAAAATTTATTAGCATGAGTGATCTAGAGTCTCTATTCAAATTCTTTTTAATATTCTACCATGAATATATGTTCACATGATTTTAAAGAGTGACACACTTTCCCATTGTTTAAAACAATGAACAAAAACTAAATTTACATGACTGTGGTAATACTATGGAGAAACTGGTTTCTTTTAGTAATTTCCAACAGTTTTTATCATTATTAATAGTTTTCGATGAAAAGGTTGTAACTATTCTAACTATATGCATTCTAAGCATAAATGTGCAAAATCAAAATCTGTAACAGCCCAGAGATCCAGCCACAGCCATGGTGGAACCCAGGCACAAAGCAATTCGCCTGCCCTCTTGGTAAGCGCCTCTCTCCAGCAGGAGCCAGGAGTCCCAGTCAGCGGCCCCAAAATATGTAACAAATTTTAATAATCTCAAATAGCTAATTAAAATGTTAATAAAGCATGCAATGCATAACCATTTCTACTTTTTAAAATCATATTTGTGCTGGAGATACAGCTGAGCACTAGAGCACTTTGCATAGCATCCACAGGCCCAGGGTTTGACCTCCAACAATACAAAAAAAAGTCAAAATTTTAAACAAAAATGTGAATTTCTCAATTATGAATATCTAGTGATAATATAAAAAGATGTGTATTTATCTATGTAATACTATATAAACTGCAGCATTAAACATTTTCCCTAAAAAAAGAAAAAATATAACCCTGGTATATTCAATTTAACTAACATTACATAAAAACAACTCTGAAGAGATCAGAATTAAATGTCTGCTTTATCACTGAGATACACACTATATTACTAAGGCCAAATTGGGAAGGTTCCATCACACTGAGGCCAGATAACTGAGACATAGAGCACCTAAAGTTTTTCATTTTTGTTTTCAAACAACATTAAGAGCAGGAATGACTTTTGCAGAACAGTGAAGGAAATTATTAAAATGAGAGCATTTAATTTACTACACCATTCACATACTTGTGCTTTGGACTTCTGTTAAGTCAAAGGGTATTGTAATATATGAGATGTCAACACCATTAAAACATGTCTATCAATATAGGTTTCCCAGTGTTTCTAGTCCACTTTTGTACACTAAGAATGTAGATCAATGGCAGAGCATTTTCCTAGCAGGTGTGAGGCCTAGGATTGATCCTAAGCACTTCAAGAGACAGAGATACAAGTATACGTATATAGTTATGTGAATTAATGAGGGGAATAGATAGTATGAACATGACCTATATCTCAAGATTAATACATCTTAAGCGTATGAATTATATTTAAATAGAAGCTATTAAACCTATTTACCTTAGCAATAATATGTTTTTGAAGAAACAGAATTACTTGGATTAGGTAGATGTTTTGAGCACTGTACTTTAGATTGTAAACCGAAAATATGGTGAAATATGCTAAAACACTGGGTACTGAGGTACAGGACATTTGCAGTCTCATTCTACAATCACGCTTTTACAAGGAAAAGAGATCTGGTAGACTATCCCTTAACCAAGTAAGCAAAATTTAGCATTTCTAAGAGAAATCAGATATCATGTGTCTTCTGCAGTAATGCAAAAAGATATTCACAACTTCACATATATAATATACATGCCTGAAGCAATCAGATGAATCTAGATTGGGACTATTCTATAAAACAAGTATCCTTTACTTAAAAAAAAAAAATTAATGCTAGATTAAAATTACTAATTATGATGCTCAACAGTAATGTGCTAACTTTAGACATAGATGAAATAAAGTGGCTATAACGGGTACATTGGCATTACTGGAAATATTATATTGTTTAATTTCTTGGATATGAAAATGAACTTATGATCTGAAGAAAAACAATTATGTTCTGAGGAAATATATGCAGAAATAGTTTCACAGTATTACCATGTACATAGCTTGCTTTCCAACAGTATAAAACCGAAAACTGTGTATTCTCATACATATAAGATTAACAACTGACAAATCCAGATGAAAGATAAATGAGTGATCATTATACTCATCTTTCTTCAGGTTTGAAATCTTGCAAAACATGCTGATATTAAAAAATATTTCAGTGTGCTATTTAAAATAAAAGGGGAAGAGAATGAGATATTATAGTCTCAGCTACTGGGGGACTTAAGGAGAACAAAACTTGAGTCCAGGAATTTGCTAATTTGCTGAGAGCCTGGGACATAAGACCCCATCACAAAAAAAAAAAAAAAAAAAGGGAGGGAGTATCAAGAATTGGTAGGCCTGCTGGTGGTTCATGCCTATAATCTCAGCATTCAAGAGACTGAAGCAGGAGATGGCATCCAGTTCAAGGCCAGCTAGGCTACATAGTGAGTTCAAGGCCAACCTGAACTACATTGTGAGACTGAACCTGTCTCAAAAACAGAACAAAACAAACCCCTCTCAAAAAGAAGCATAGCCTGAACACAGAAAATTAAGCCAACCATGTAAGTATGAGTTCTTGATACACACTCTGTTCTCCCTATAGCGAATGAAAGCCTTATCTTCCTCTGATGTTTTATGTAGATCTTCATCAATAAGTTCAGCTTCCATGCTTTGGTTATTTTGGTTTTCTTCAGTTTTTTCTAGGTCCTCGACCAAATCTTCATCTTCTACCAAATCTTCTAGACTATTTTCCCATGAAATTGTTGTTCTTTTTACACTTAACAGTTTATTATCCAAATTACTGTTTAAAATATCTTGAGATGATTTGACTGGTCCAAAAGATTTCTCTTGAGAAGAATTTAAAGTATCTGGAACACAAACCTGTTAAAACATCCAACATGATTTTTAAAACAGCAAAAGCAAGAACTGTCTATTATAACCAATTTTAGTTAATTCTGTAAATCAACTAAAATGACAACCTAAATACTAAAACTATGAAAAAAGTATCAAAGAAAGTAGCATCCTTAAATGAAACTTCTAAGAAAAAAACTACTTATATATGAAATGACAGTAAATGTATATTCCTAGATAAAGTTCTTAGTATTAGTCCAAGCAAAGGCTTGCTAATTAGCTACAACTAAATAAGCGAGATAAACAGAAGAGTAGATAATTCATTGCCAGGATTTGTTAATTTATAACATGTTCATGATTAACACTTACTACTAAAGGTCATTTTCATACTTTCTGGGCAACTCTCAATATATTATCATGACTTTACACTTAGTCAAGTATTGATTTTTCAATTATTTCCCAGGTTTACAATAACAAGTACAAAACAGTTCAAGGAATATTAAATGTTCTAAGAAGAGGCAATTTAAAACTTTTAGTCTAAATTTAAATTTATACCTTTTGTGCAATGGCTGAGAACTTTAATACATTGAGTGTTTCATCACAGGCAAAACAACACTGGCTGATGTTGACAATCATACATATTTTCCCTTTGCCATTAAAAAAACTTTGAAAATAGTGAGTCAGCTTACTTTCCCGGAAAGGCACATGCTGTTGAAACCTATGGAAAAATTTTTCGAAAAATTGTAAGTTAAAAAAACTGTATGAAGTAAAGATGCTAAATAATTTTACAAAGAAATAATTCGTCCAGCTATCATAAAGCTAAACTTTAGTTGTTAGTCCCATGTATAAAAGTTCTTCTGTTTCTTTAAATATCACTGCTGATAGTAACACTAAAGATAATACACTATGCAAAAATGTAAAGATTATATTTAACCTGGCTGTGTTCCCTAGTATAGAATAATTATAATTTCTCTTGTACAAAACACACCAGTTAACTGGAAATGATAAAGGCTGATCTAGTAGTAACTCAGTGTAAAACACTAATGCATAAAATTTTTTTCCATACAGAAACACAGTAATTTCATAAGAAAAATGTGGCTTTAGATGCTAAACCAGCATCATGAGAAACTTACTGCCTCAAATGTCCATTAATATATATTTGCTATGCAAAACAGCTTAACTAATGAGTCACTGATATTAAAAAACTTTTTTATTCATTTTTCTAATCTAAGATATAAGTACCTTAATCATTATCCATATAGTCCTTACAGACAAAAGTACTTGCTAAAAACAGCAAAATTGGAAGCTTAAATACTTTATATGCTAATAACACTTACTTTGACTTTTCACTGTTCTTCAAAACATTAATACACTTTCCCAGAGTCAGTAAAGAAGTGTTGATGTTCCCGGTCTCTCTTAACCTTTCACCTTCATTCTGTGTCTTCATGCTTCGTTCTGAGCCAGCAAGATCACATAAAGACAACCTGATTCAACCAAACCACAACAAAATAATTATTTAAAAATTCTTCAGAGCAATACAAAATAATTACAATTTAAAGAACACTCAACTTACTCACTGATTCGAAGTACACGAGATGTTTCAGAATCTTCAATTTGTAATATTCTAATAGTGAATATGCTGTGACTTAAAAAAAAAAAGTTATTTTTCCATTTTTAATTTCTGCATTTTAAATAGGAGATACCTAACATCTAAATGTACCTCTGCTTACAACCTAGATTTAGATACAGTCTGTCAGTGAATTTTCAAACTAGCTGACAGATATGTCAGTCTAGTATATCACACTGTCAATAGCAAACCATCTACTATCTTGTCTAGCCCCAATCCCTCAAACCTTCACATTTTGACATTCCAATATCTATTAATGAAATAATTTATAATTCCCACTCTCCTTGCAAATACCATGTTACAAGTTAAAATTATATTATATAGTTAATATTCTTTGAATATATACCTAAAACAAAGCATACATTTGATATATGTCTACATAGATAGGCTTATTTGGATTATAAGTCACATATGCCCAACTTAATAGGGGGGACAGGGCTCTTTTCCCTCTTAAGTCTGTTTTTAGAATTGCTAAAATTTATTCCTTTGTCTCCCGTTTACCAATTCCATTCATTAAAATCATCTTCTGTTAATCTCTTGAGATTATAGCCTAACTCAGTACACAAAGAGTATCTGTGAAACAGAAAAGACAGAAAAGACCACCATTCCAGGCAACTGCAAAAACAGCTAGGATACTGACATAAAGAGTAAAGAAACTTAGAAGATTTCCTAAAAATTTGTGAGCACAATGATAGGATAGGGCTCTTTAGTTTACATAAAAGGTCTTTATGTCTATGAAGTCATTTAACAGAACTACTGCCTCCTTTATTGTAAAATAATCTGCATACAACAAAGTACTATGGGTGTTTTAAGATTACTTCAAAGGATTTACTTCTTACCTTCTACTGGAAGCATTGTTTAGTTTTGTGAAGGCAACACTCTGGTGTTTTATTCCTAATTTTAAAAGTCTATATGCTTCTTTGGAGTCAGATACTTGAATCCATTGTAAGTCTTAAAAGACAAAGCACACACATATCAGTTTATTTTTAAAAAGGATCTTCTCTACACCATTTAACACATTTTCCTAGTAACACAGAATGAAATCTTTTTTTAACAACACATAAGTTAGTCAACTCAGCTACTTCATATTCCAAAAGGGACTATGATATTAGAGTGCTTAAGTTATACAAATGCATAAAGTAAATGTTCTTACACAGTTTGCCAGAGGGAAAATTTAAAAAGGTAAATTCATTAGAATTAGACATTCGGAAAAAAAAGACAAAACATATTACAGATTCAACCTACAGAATTACCTTGCTGTGTATGACACAGTGCAAATTGGAATGCATCAAAGAATCATGCAAAATTTTGGTAATAATCAAGTTTGCAAAAATCAAGTAGAATAAAAAAAAAAATCACAGTGTATTACCTATAGTAAGATAATTAAGAAGATTTTTTTCAGTGCATTGTTCCTGTAGGTACTACAATGCCAGGTCAATGCTTTCAGTGGATGGAGCAAGCTTCTATTCTACCTCCCAGTTCCAAAAATCCATTTAATATACTGTTATTAGATAGTAGACATATCAAATGTTAAGTTGGTAAGAGCAGATACTATGCTTGATCTGAGCCAAAAAAGCCAAGGAGCAATAATTAATGAGATTTTTATTGTGAATATTACACACATAAATATACATCTATGCACAAGGCCATGACATTACTAATATGTGCTTCCTGTGAGTAATAGTTTTAAAGGAGTAGAAAAATACCACAATGGAAGAACAATATTTCATAGCTCCAAATTCATAGTAGAATGTAAATTTCAACACTTAGCCTTTTCCCATCCACCATGAATTCAATTAATGGCACTCAATTGAATACAATACCAAGCTAGATTTTTTAATATTCAAGTGTAACAAACATACCAAAATATACTTCCATAGTACAAACTTCTCTTATTTTCTTGATGTTAATAATGAAGATAAAGTGTATTAATTTCCTGTTTGCTTTCTAATAGCTACCACAAAGCCTGGAAGAGAACTTTGCTAAAATAAGATAAAATATTCATTAGCATACCTTTTATAAAAGAATAGCCCTTTACATCTTGGGAAAGGCGCAGGTTCTTCCTCTTTTGGAACTTAGATGATGCAGGGACAAACAAGTCATAAATACATTCATTGTAAATCTCAAAGAAAGACACCCACACAGAAAACTTTATACTATTGTCCATAGTCAAACTATGTTCATAATCTTTCATGTATTCTTCAAACTCTGAGATATTCAAAGAGTTTGTTGAACTTCCTACAAAAAATAATAACAGAAGGAAGAAAAAAAAGAACAAAAACAAAATTAATCAATTGTCTAAAAATAAAAAAAGTACAGATCATGATTCCTGGACTTGAAAAACCAAATATCCCTAATCTTTTGAGTCTAAGTTAAACATTTTTTGAAACAAAGTAAAAGGCACATAATATTTGGAATAACCAACGTTTGGCTTCTTTTTGTCCTTCCTTTCTTTTGGAAAATATACTAACAAACTAAATAGAAATTAAATGCAAAGGAAGGAAAAATAAGATCATCTCTTGAATTCAATAATAAAGTAGTAACAAGTAAAAGGATTATCTGTGATACTTAATCTAAATAAAACTTTCGTTATAACAGAGTTAACAGATTGTTTTCCAAGTATTACTTTGTCATTAAAAAAATTAAATCACCTGGAATTTAAAATGTATTTCATATAAACAAAGAAAGGAACTCTTACCACAAAAAGTATCATAACTGTCATTATGCACAGCAACCTAGAAAAGATTTTTTAAAACAGTTTAAAAACACTTTTAGATAAGATTAAAAAGTGAAACATAATTTAAATTTATTTAAAGACATATAATTATTTATTCAAAGAAAAATCTGACAATCCACAGGAAAAATTCAAAGACGAACTAATTAATCATTTCATTTGTAATTAAAGAAATATAAATTAAGGCCAAGCAAGAACATTTTTCCCCTGCCTGAATGGAAACTATTAAATATCCATTATTGGCCTGAGTTTGGGAAATAAGCATATAATGCATTTACAACAGAAAGTTTCCTTACTAAAATACTGTCAAATAGTTAATGATGGAAGCAATACAAATATTTACCATGGGTAAATGGCTAAAATTTTGATTTAAAAATAAACACATAAACTAACAGATAAGAGATATAATTTAAGGTAGGGAGATGGTTTAAAATATGCTAAATGAGAGCAAATCATAAATATAGTAAGCCCTCATTCATATTTCTTAAAAAGCTATAGCCTACATATAATATTAATTTTTTTTAAAAAGTGCTGGGTGTAGCATCAGTGGTACAGTACTTGCCTAGCAGGCATGAAACCCTGAGTTAGAACCCCTGCAAAGGAGTGAGAAGGGTGACATGAAGACACATGAAACCACATATATGACTGTATGCATGCATACCTTCCAATTCAATAATAGTGGTTTTCTATTTAGAAATGCAATAATAAAAAACATTTACTTTTTCTGACATTCTCTTGTTTAAATTTTGTGTATACACACCACCTTTATACTTAATAGAACTTTTATACAAAAAGCACAATGCTGGTTTTAAAATAACAAAAAATGACTTCTCAACTATTTAACTTCATAACCCTTAAGCATTCTTATTTTTCAGCATGAAACACTTTTAGAGAAGCTTTAGGTATTTTTCTCAAAAATAAAAACCCACCAGCACCACAAAGCAAATGACACTATATGTTGAAACAATCTAAAGAGTTTATAAAAAGTCATGACATGCATCTTATATATTAAAATACTTGCAGGGTCAGGAATAGCACAGCAGCACAACACCTGCCTGGCAGGTGAGTTTGATTCCCAGTACCAAAAAAATAAATAAATAATGTAACATAACATAACATAACATAACATACTTGCATACCTCTTTAACTTGTCGAAGTAATGCAGTTTTGCTAACACTTTCTTCTTTCTCTTGGTCTGGTGATAACCGTAAGAATTCTCTAGATCTATGTGGCTTAAGGTTCATCTTGGTGTACAGTCTTTCTCGAAGGCTATCAAATAATACATTCAAAGTTCGAGGCAGAATGCCAATATTTTCTTCTGTACCTGGAAAAGAAATTTTGTGCTATACATTATCAGACCAATAGGAAAGCAGGCACATTCCTGAGCTAATAAAACTGCAAAAAGAATAGAGAAATTGAGAGATTATTCAATTTTCTATCACTTTTGTCTTCCCTGTATTACCAACATTCTACTGACCATTGTTCAAATGCAAATTTGAAGTTTTACATTCAGAGGAGGCCATATTAAGATTTGCAATCACCTATAATTACAAAACATAAAGTAAAATAAAACAGTCTCACTAGTGATTCATGCTTAATTCCCTACATTACATCAATCCTTTTCTGAATTGTAATCACCTTAATCTCCATCAGATGGATGGTTTTACAAGTGAATTAAATAAAACCCAACAGCAACAGAGGCAGGGATGCCAGGCATGCATACTAGGCAAATGCTCCATCACTGAGCATTTGCCTAGCATGCATGAAGCCCTAGGTTTGACACCTAGTACTAAAAAAAAAAAAAAAAAAAGAGCGTATTAATGACAAAAATGGACTAAACATATACGAGGTGACAGAAACATAACTACTATAATTATAAAAATATTGGTAACTATTATTGCTTCTTTTTTCTTTCTAGACAAATAATATTTACCTTGAAATGTATATGTTTTTCCTGAATTGGTTAGCCCATAAGTAAAAATCAGCCGACTTTGTCCTTTCAAGAGGTCTTTTACTGGTTGCACAACGCAACCCTGAAAGAATTCTTTCTGTGAAGTTTCTGGACCAAAAACCTAAGAAAGCATTTTTAAGATATCTTTTTAGAAAATCCAAGCAAATATCTGTAATGAGTTCCACCCTGTATCTCATGTTTAAAAAATTTAAGATTAATTTTATAAGATGCTTTTTAAAATAGGCTCTATATCCCCATTACTAAAAATATACTTGACAGTTTAACTTATATCAGCAAGTTTTCAAAATAAGAAATCAGACTCACACAGCCAATCATGTTCTCATCTTAAGTTTTAGAACATTTCTATACATTTTTTAAAAATTAAGAATATTATAATAATTCTTCTTAATCCCGGTTATATATTTATAGATTGAAATTTGAGTCCTAGTCTTACGTCATAATACAAATGCCACAGGTCTAACTTCTATGAGCACAAAATAAATAGTTCATTATAAAAAGGAGGGGTGGTACAGCAAGGTAGGGTTATAACTCAGTAGTAGAACACATGCTATTTATGCATAACGCAATTGGGTTCAACCTCTTGTGTCACTCTCTATTCTGTACCCCCTGCAAAGTTCCATTTCATGGGGTACTTACTTTGGAAAAAGTGAATTTCTGTGCCATCTGCCCAGAGCTTTTCTCACTTAACTGGCCAAGAGTGCTTTGAGGATCTTTCAGCAAAACAGTCTGTGAATCTACGACATGTACACAGCCCTACAATATATTGCCACAGTAAATAAGAATAATGGTATTTTGTCTGTTCAATGAAATGTAAACATTAAAATCCAATTAAATTCAACACAAACCTCAGACTCGTGTTCTTTTTCTGCCTGTGTAAAAGGTCTTATTCGAAGACAAACCTGGAGATAATCTTTAGATTCCAAACCTTTTCCCTATGGAAGAACAAAACTGTATTTTTAAAAATATGGAAAATGTTTATAGATCATCATTAACATGGGTGACTGATTATATACAGAATTTCTAAGCAGACATTATTCTATTTTTATGTACTTTGTATAAAGAAAGCCTCAACAAATCTGTTCTAAGTTTAAAAAAGATCACAAGAAAATAATTATTTGAATTATTACAAAACTAATACAAAAAAAATAAAAGATTTGAGTAACCCTATATTTGTTGAAGTAATATAATGCATTACCAAACAAAACAATCCCACAAAGAAAAGTTCAGCCCTGGTAGCTCACTAACAAATTCTCACCAACATTTAAGGTAATAATAAAAAAAAAAAAAAAAAATCACACATAAAATATAAGAAAATATCTCAGTGAATTTTGACGTGCCTTGATACCACAATCTGACAAGGATCTCTTTAGAAAAAAAATTATAGAACTATATGTCACATTAAATCAATGCAAAATTTCCCTAACAAAATACTAGCCAATATATAAAACTGGCTAACATATCACAACCAAAAACGACTTATCCCAACAGTACAGTAGATCAGTTTAGTATTCAAAAATCAGTTAGGATAACTTGCCTGCTTAAAAAAATAATTGATAAGAAACTTCATAGAAACAAAAAAAGCAGTTGACAAAACTCAACATCCTTTACCATAAGAATTCTTAACAAGGTGAAATGTAAACTTTCTTCACATGATAAAGGGCATTAAAAAAAATCTATTGTAAATATCACGCTTAACTGTGAAAGACTGAGTAGCAAGGTGCAAAACTAGAAATTTCTGCTTCTCATTTTTGCTCAACATTGAATAGTTGATTAGCCAGTCCAATTACCAAAAAGAAATATCCAATAAGAAAAAGAAAACATCCAAATTAGGAAGAAATAAAATTTCTTTTCACAGACACAACATGAGCATGTACCTACAAAATATAATAAAAAGATACTCTAAATGAGTTAAATAATGAATTTACTGCATGAGTTAAATAATATAGCATTAAAAAAAGTACAGGCCAAATCAATCCATTTTTCAATATTGGAAACCCTAAGAAATTGATTTTTAAAAGAAACATATTAACAGGAGTCTAAAACTCTTTAAATACTGAAGGATAAATCACTAAAAGAGATGTGATGCAAGACCTGTACGCAAAACACTGCAGATAAATTAATTGAATCCAAACTAAATGGAGATATATCTTGTTAGTTGTTTTGGTAAATTCAATATTGTTAAGATAGATTCTTTTAAAACCGATGTACAAATTCAATGCAATCTCGAGCTTTTTTGAAGAAACTGACAAAATTCATTTTAAAACTCACTTAGAAATGTAAGCTGCACAGAAGAGCTAAACTCTTAGAAAAAAATTGGGAGGCTTAATAATACCTGATTCTGAGACTTATTTTAATACTACAGTAATTAAAAGTTTCCTATTGGCAAGAAGATCTGCTGATGTGCCAAGTACACCTCAGAAGCATTTCAGATTTGGTTCCAGATCACTATAAAGCAAATACCACAATAAAGCAGGTCACACAAATACTCTACTAGTTAGTAAGTAGTTATCAAAGAAAGAAACTTTAAAATTTTTTAAATGGCTACCAGATAGGAGCACAAACACTTAAGTTGGTCAGACTTACTACTTAATAAGTGATACTAAAAAAAAAGAAAACATCTACTACTTGAAAACTGTTGTTGCTTTCTTTTGTCTTAAGTGTCCATGAAATAAGTTACTGAGATACTATGTTCCATTAGAAGTTTGGGCATCTCTACTGTAGTCACATACAAACATTTCCTCTCAATCATGATAACAAAGTATTTTTCTTGCATTTTATTTACCTCAGTGTTTGAAGCAACTAAGGAAAATTCACGAGAAAGATCAAGCTTGATGCCATCAAAGTTTATTTCTGAAGGCCTTTCAAATGGGTCAGCACTAAAAACATAGGATGGTCTAGGCACCCCATCTTGATTCAAATTAGATTCCATTCTGCAACAATAACAAACATTTTTAGACAACATTGTTAAGTCAGCAGATAAGTCACCCACAATTTAAAGCCTATAGTCTTATAGTCCACTACTTCCTTCCAAATAACTAGACTTTATAAAAGGAAAATATTTAGAATTTTTCATTTATAACACAATGACTTATCAAAGACAAAAAAATCAAATTATATTTACAGAACCTGAATCAAATAAATTGAACATACCCTGTTACTATATATGTAAGCCAAACTATTGGCAGATTGATCCAAAAAGACTGCCCAACTAAAGGTAATCTATTAAGCATGATGACAATGTTCACTCTTTGCTTAAAATACTTTCAGAAATCATATAGTAAAGAGATGATAGAGTGACTTATGACCTTTGTGTTATTTTAGTTACTGTCTTGTGAAGAATGTTATTTTAACACTTAGAAATTTAACTCAGTTATCTGGAAAACTATTTTACATATAATTGTTCCAAGTGGAAGGAAAAAGTGAAATAATGTATTTGAATATATTTAACAACAGTACTTGAGCTGAAAGTGTAGCTCAGCGACTTGCCTTATGTGAATGACACATGCATTGGTTCAATGTCCAGTACCACAAGTACATATGTAAAACAGAACCTGACACAAGACAGGTCTTAAGTTGAATAATGCATCAATAAATTATTACAACTGAATTAAACACCAAATTAAACTTAAGAGTAACTTTCCATGAAAAAAATAATATTCAAATACTGAGAATCTACTAGGTGAATAATACTAGGGACAGAGAAAAGCCTCAGTTCCGTTCTTAGATAAATTTAACATTCAGGGGCTGGGGATTTAGCTCAGTGGTGTAAGCACCTGCCTGGCAAGCGCGAGGTCATGAGTTCGATCCTTGGTACAAAAAAAAAAAAAAAATTGTTAATATTCAGAACAGCGATTGCCTAACTAGGATTCCTGGCCACAGTTTACTTCTACAAAGCACAGAGAACCTCAGAACAAAAGCCTTTAATTCATAAACTAGCAGACTTAATAATCCCAACACAAATTTGTATGCACCCCCTGGATTTCAAGATAGCTTGAATAAGCCTATTTTTAGTCATTTTGAGCCCGCCTGTAGTAAACACTGGGCTTCCCCAGACAGAGGTCATTTCATCTGCTGACCAAACTGCTCACCTCAGGGATTCAGGGATGTAGGGTGTGGCATGTAGGCCTATAGCACAAGCGATCACAGGAATAAAAGATTAATGGCTCCAAACACACATTGTTTTCCCATGTGCAAACAATGTTTTCACAACTTTCTACACTACTGTTGGTAATTTACATATTACTTATCTTTACAAGGTACTATCATTACCTCCTTTAGAAACCAAGGAGAGTAATAAATTTCCTCCATCAGTTGATAGGCGGTTGGAACGAGATTTAAACCATAACCCAAATTATATGACTCAATCCTCGCCGCGCCCCAACGCTGTAAAACCCGTTCCTGGCAGGGCTCTCAAGAACCTTGACAGAAAATGTGAACATCTTCAGGACTGTTTCTCTGCCTTAGGCTTGCTAGAACCCCAGTCACTCACCTCCTCCTCCTCCTCGACCTCACCAGTCAGCTCTCCACCTACACCACAGGACGGCAGATTGGCGAGCAGCACCGCGGTGTTTTCCTTTTCAAATTCAAACAATGGCGGCTAGAGCGCCGCACTGCATGCTGGGAGTAGGCGGGGCTCCAGAGGGCATTCTGGAGCCGCGCTAGCTTCCACTGCAAGCTTTCTACGCCCGGAAGAAGCTTTCCAACCTGGGGGCGGGCATTGGAACCCTAAGCAACCAATGAGCAGAAACTGGCTCCTGGGCCGTCCGGGCGCGGCGGAGGTCTAGTTTCTCTGAGGGCTCCGCGCGGCTGCCATAGGTTTCACGTGTGGTTGGCTGGGATGCGAAACTTGGATTGCATTCTTGTGACAAGATACAGCTAAGTCGCCTAGGTGAGACCACTGCCGTCACACTTAGTCCCGGACACTGGCAGAGCAATGGCGGGCTAGTCACCTCTGGGTCCGGTCCCAGCAGGGCCGGAAAGAGACTTCTCATCCCCGGAGCTGGGGTTCCTTTTTTCGCCACTTGAAGCTACCTGTCGTTGAAAGTGGCCCTCAGGAGCGAAACAAAATTTTCCCAGAATAGCTTTTTATGAACATCCCCCCCCCCCCGGAAGGTAAAAAGCAGCTACCACTGCAAAGTGTTGTAGTGTGACCGTCTTGTCGTAGGCAGTCTTTGCTGTGCCCAAAATGTAAGTGCCAGTGCAACGTCTCTGCTTCTTTGGGCGTAGGCCTTCTTACTGTTACAATCATGTAACAGTTTGCTACCTAGGATGTCTCTCATCGCTGCACTTTAAAGAAAACTGTTAACGTTAATTGAGCGTTTACCTTATGCCACTCATAGTAAGCTTGTACATTGGATTATCTCACTGATCCTGGGAACAACCCTTTGAGGTAGGTGTTATCCCATTTTATAAATTCTGAGGAAACTGAGTTCACAGTATTAAATAGTAGGCTTAAAGGCAAATGGAGCTGGAATTTAAATTCAGCCAAAGGGTATCAGGACCCACCCTCTTACATATGGTCTTATTTTCAATTATTTTATTTGATTAGCGTTTTTGAAACATCTAGTTGGACGAGCTTCCTGTCTTCCTACCCTTGTCATGCTGTATTTGTATTTAAATTTGCATCTCCTAACTAACTTGCCACAGCCTCCTACTTGATTTGTCTTTCCTCACAAAATAGTCAAATTTGAGGTGAACCAATTTGGAGTGGAAAAGAGGATTCGGGGCCGCGAGGAAAAATGGACAAACAAATGTAGATGTAAAAGGGAAGAAAGGAAAGGTAGAAACCGAACTTTTTTTTTCAGCCCAGACTTGGCACTAAATATTTTAGTGGGTTCTGTGTCAAAGTCTCAATTGCTCCTGCAGGCAAATCTATCCTGGGTTTGTACTTTCTTTTACAACTCAAAGTATCTTTCTGCTTTTGCTAGTTGTCACTGAGTCCCAGCTCTTGAGTGAATTTATTGTTTGACAGATGTGCTCATGCTTAAGAGATATAGAAAAGGGTGAGCATAAAGATACCAACCCTCAAGGGGCTTACATTGTAATGGGAAAAATAATCAATTTAGAATACAAGTAATTAAGAAATTATAACTGTACTGAGTAATTTGAAGGAAATTGTTCTTACAGCTTTAAGGTTTTTCCCGGGAGAACCTGGGCAAATGTTTGATCTGGATCTTCCAGAATTTTTAGGAATTAACCAAGGAAGAAAGAAAAGTGAACACTCCAAGCAGACAGAACACCATACCAGTCATGGGAGAAGGCAGGAACCAAAAATCAAACGGATTATCTGTTATCTTATTCCAGCTCCCACCATTATTCCACAATGAATGTCTCCACAAATGTTTCCACCTTGAAACACTCTTCATTAGTCTACTAGATTCTCACTCCTTTTGTACTCATATCCTTATTAACCACTCATCTTAATCTCCTTTTCTGTGTCTTATATTCAAACTTTCAATTGTAGGAATCTTCAGTCCTTCCCACCGGACACCAGTCTTTTATTCTTTCCTCCATTTTTTTTCTTTTTGACAATGTTATCAACTCTTAGGAGTTTAAATAGTATCTATAAAATCTGACACCTAAATTCCCTTTTCCCAACCTGCCCTCAGAGCACCAACTAAATGAAAATATTCTAGTACCCACTTATATCTCCAACTAAATATGTGACCAATATCTCTAACTTAAAATGTTCAAGTGTGGATTCTAGGTTTTCCAGTACAAAACCCAAGCCCTACTTTTTTCAGTAAATGGTACCACTAAGTGTCTATTCAGTTTTTCAAGATAAAGAGTCATGATGAATCTTTCTTTACCTCACTATTCTCATCCATTCATAAACAATTATATTTTTTACTTTGGGGATTTTTTTCCACTTTTTTTTCCACTTTTTTATTGGTTATACAGCTTAATGGGCTTAATTTTGACAGATCTGTATATGCACATAACATGTGTTGATCACTTTTACTTGTCTAATCCCAGAATGCCTCTTGTCCTATCCTCCCTTCTAGTTTCACATGGGAAGTGGGGAGTCAATGACTGTAATTTTCAGACTTTAAGTGAACTAAATACTAAATACTCCTTTCTCATTTCATTGTTCAGATCACAACTGCCATGGTCTTCCTGTTTCAGGTCCTGTACCTCTCCACACTATTCATCTTAGAGCTACCAAACTAATCTAGTATAAAGATCATCAAGCCCTTACTTAATGCCTTCCAATGACTATAAAAATAAATCTTGCTTGTGCTATTAAGCAATTCCTCCCACCCCAAAAAAGCAATCTGCAAAAGAATACAGTAGTTCCACTTTACCCCCAGTTTCACTTTCCAGAGTTTCAATTTTCCATAGTAAATTGTGCTCAAAATAAGTATTTTCAGAATGTCAGTAACAACCTAATGCTACATTACAATGCCTGTGTCATTCACCTTGCTTCATTTCATCATATCAGCAGTTTAGCTCAAATTATTACAAGCAGAGTGAGCAGAGTACAATATACTTTGAGAGAGTGATCACATTCACATTAACTTAGTTCAGTATATTAAAATTCTATTTCATTGATGTTAATGTCTTACTGTGTCTAATTTATAAATTAAAACGTATCATAGGTATGCATGTGCTGTAACATGATGTATATATTTGGATTTCTAATCTATGGTTCCTGGCTTATAACTCCCTCTCCAAGGCAAGCCATAAAAACTAGAATTTCTTTTCCCCAAGATAACTCATAGAAACTAAGCTCCCATGGTCTGAGGGTTTAGCTCAGCGGCATAAGTACCTGGTTGGCAAATGCAAAGTCATGAGTTCAATCCCTGGTACCAAAAAAAAAAAAAAAAAAGAAAGAAAAAAAAGAAAAGAAACTAATTCTCTGATCTATCTTCTCCAATACTAAGTCATAAGACCCCTATTTCGAAAGGAAGAAAGTCTGGAGGAAGGGATGTTACACACAGAGGCCAAGAAGAATCTTGACAGGCCTTACTGAGCTCCATCAGTTCATCCATCATCATTAGCTTATGCCCTTTTTGTGCAATGACATTTCTCTGTGGTTGTTCATGCTTCAGTCACTGTTAGCAATGACGTCTCCATAAAAACCTGAAAGTACAGAGTTCAGAGAACTTTTAAACAGCAGAACACTAGGAAGCTTGTAGGAAGGTAAAAAGAACACATGCCAGGAGGTTGGCATACCCCAACACCATGGAGACAGAAGCTCCTGAGTTTGGGGCCCTCCCTGACCTTCCCTATGTGTCCTTCATCTGGCTGCTTATTTGTATTCCTTAAAATATCTTTAAAATAATAAACTAATAAATTTAAGTATCCTGTTTCCCTGAGTTCTGTGAGCCACTCTAGCAAAATTAATCAAACACAAAGAGAACATCCTAGAAACTCTAATTGTAGCTGGTCAATTAAAATTTCTGGGAACCTAGATTTGAAACTGGATCTGAAGTGGAGGCAGTCTTATGGGACTGTTCTCAACTTGTGTGATTTGATGCTCTTTCCAGGTAGACAGTGTCAGAATTGAATTAGAGGATACCCATCTGGTGTCCACCGCAGAATTATTTGCCTGCCTGCTGATGGGAAGACACCCACGCACAATCCAGGATCACAGAAGAGATCTGTGGTGTGAGCACATGGTAAAAGAAACAGTTTGTTTTTCTACTCAGCACATAAAAGAAAAGATGGAATGTATATTGGCTAAAGGATATTTGGAAAGCAAGACATTAACATTGTCCAAGAAGCACACCTCAGATTATTTCTTTAATTGTCAAAGGAAAGGTAATTTCATGATGAAGATATTTATTAGATGTATCTTAACTGAGGATGTTTATGCCAGAAACATTTGGTAGGAACCAAATATGAAGAAAAGTACACCTATGCCCTTTAGCCAGGCATGACAACACATGTCCCTAATTCCAACCTGTGGGAGGTTGAAGCAGAAGAATCACAAATTTGAGTCTGGGCACAGTAGCAGTTTAGTCAGACCAGTCCCAAAAGCATAAGCGTAAAGGCCTGGGAATATAGGTCATTGCAAAGTCCCATGTTTGATCCCCAGTATTGTTAAAAAAAAAAAAAAAATATATATATATATATATATATATATATATATATATATCCTTCAAATTGTCAGTGTGATGACCAGAACAATAAAACAAGGTAGAATAGAGCATTAGTCAACAGAAAAATCCTAAATGAAATAAACAAAAATCACGATTTTTAGGGGGGTTTTGTTTGTTTTTTGAGACAGGGTCTCTACATAGTTCAGGCCTGCCTTGAACTCACTATGTAATCCAGACCTCTCACAGTGATATTCCTGCCTCAGCCACTCAAATGAGGATTACATGCATGTGCCACCACATCCTGTTGAAATTCATGAATCTTAATTGATTCATAGATTTTTTAAAAAACTGCAAAAGGCATTTGATGGGTTATTGGGGAAATTTAAATATGGACCACATTAGATGGTACTGAGTCCATTTTAAATTGTTTGCATATAACAACAAACTTGGGATTGTGTAGAAGAATTACTTTATTTTTATAATGTACTTGTTGATCTACTTAGCAGCAGTGTCTGCAACTTACTGCCAAAGGATCTGACAAAAAAATAGAAGCTACATGTAGTAACACACACCCTTAATCCCAGCTGCATAATTAGAGACTGAGGAAGAAAAATGCCAAATTCAAGGCCAGCCTGAGCAACTTAGCAAGATTCTGTGTCAGAAGTTTAAAAGGTATGCAGATATAGCTCCACACTCAATGAATTCAGTCACCACTATTAGAAAAAAAAGAAAAAGAAAAGAATCTAGGAGGAAATTATAGTCACATTCTTTCAAATTTTAAAAATAACAGAAATTTTCCACAGTAAAGGGAAAGAAAGATATTTTTCATCTGTCTTGGTTTACTAGTCTTGCTTGGCGCTAGCCACTCACTCCTCTGTGACTTAACATTGTGTGGTAAATTGATCTATCTGCACTGGGTACCCAAACATCACATTCTTTCCAGCAAGTATGAGCTTTGCATGGGTTCTCTCTACCTAAATTCTCTCTTCCCCATTCGTAAGATCGCTCTTTTCTTGTCCACTCTTGGAAACTACCTAAAATATTGCATTCTTAGAGAAAACTTTCCTGTCAGTTTTATCTCGTGTATCCTCACATTTATTTTCAGGTTTATAACTGCATTTTTATACTTATTACAATTCACAATTATATTTTTCTTTCTCCTTCCAAAGTTCTGTAAGTACAAGAACCGTGTTTGTCTTGGCCATTGATGTATCCTCAATAACGATAAATAGAAATACATGGCAAGCAAATAGATATTTGTTGATCAGTGAATGAAAACTGATGTGTTTGCAGGGGAGACTGTGAGAACAAGTACATTTGGAAGGACTGACAAAGGCTAGACCCTCAGCCTCAGCCAAATTCTTAATTTGGACTCTATGAAATACTACTGGATGTTTAAGTGAATCCAATTTACATCTCTCTTTTAAAAAGATTAATCTCCCAGAGAAGAGAACAAAAGGAAGATCCTGTTTGGCAGGTAGGAGTGTACTAGAGTTGTACCCCCGAGAGGTGATGTGGGACATGGCAGAGTATTAGGCTGACTTTTTTGGAATAACAAAGATAGGAATATTCCAAGGGCTAACTGAGCTTTCTAAATGTCCTACCTGCAAATACTCTTCAACTAATTTGTATAATTGAGTTAGCTTCTCCTTTTGAAAGGCCCATTAATCTAACCAAACAGACTCCTTGTTTTTCCACTGTAAAGACAAAGCTGTTGTGGCAGAAGAAGCATCAATGGCCCTTGTCAAAAAACCTGCTGATATCTAATACCATGCCTGCCATTTTTTAGGGACAATTTTTACAGGCTCTTTGATTCCCTGTAAGTTTTTTCCTAATCCTTTATCTTTCTTTTTTTTTTTTTTAATTTTTATTTTTTTGGTACCAGGGATCAAACTCATGACCTTGCACTTGCCAGGCAGGCGCTTATGCCACTGAGCTAAATCCCCAGCTTTTTTCTTTATCTTTCTGATATCCCATTTTAATCATTATTTTCTTAATTTTAGGATTGTTAGTGTTTTTTGGCCCAATAAAAGAGCAAAATATAAAAATAAAAGTGGCCGGGGCTGGGGATTTAGCTCAGCGGCATAGGCGCCTGCCTTGCAAGCTCGCGGTCATGAGTTCAATCCCCGGTACCGATAAGAACAATAAAAATAAAAGTGGCCTTTATTCTAAGAACATGGAGAGGAGCCCACAACCAGCAGAGGTCTGGCTTTCTCTGACTGGAATATGGGGTATGGGATATATATATAACCTTTGACCACAGGTGATGCTTAGAGTGGGCATTGATCACACACAAGGAGCTGATTGAAATTTTCTTTGCACGCACTGGGAAAGGAAAAAGGAAGTTGCAATAAGGAAAGAAGGAAGTGGCCTCAGGGTAAACATCCCTGATTTGGACTTCCACCACCATAATGTCCTGTAATTTATTCTAGGCAAAACTGTTTCATTCCCGTCTTTTTATTGTTAGGAAAAGGGCAAAGTCTCTTATTTTTTGCTGAAAAGGGCGCCATATTGGGGTTAAGGAAGGTTGACGGGATAATGGTTGATGCCCATGTAGAAGCAGTACCAGGTGTTTCAGCCAGGACAACTTTATCGTTGGTGAATGCTCACTTCCTAGATTGGAAAAACAAAGACAAGGTGCTATGAGGAGGCAGGCCGCTATCATATTTAAGGACCCAGGAGAGACAGAAGGAAAGGTATCTTTGATCTAAATATGCCGTTCTATGAGGACCACAGTGAGGCAGAACCTGAAAAATAAGTGTGGGTTTAGGAGGAGTGAAGTTATGAGAGGTAATTATTCCCCCATCTGAAAGGGTAAAAGTTAAAAGTGTAGGTAGGCGGGTCTTGTCTTTGGTCCAGGGGTTGAGCTAGAAAGAATAAGAAGCATGAGAAATATAAGGCCTGATGATTGAATCATGTTTGGGAAATTATAGAGTAGAGGTGGAGAGGGCTGTGGCTGTGTCACTATAAGGGAGATGAGAGCCTAGATCCACAGGGATCTCATGTTTAACTAAACAGCTGAGGGTAGAGAGAACTAAGATAATTGTTATATAGATTTTACACATGATGTGGAAGTCTTTAGGAAAGACTGTCAAGAGTCGTACTGTAAAAAAAAAAATTAATAGAATGTAAGGGATTAGGAACCAAATTGGTTAACAAAACATGATTTAGCCTGAGAGTGGTTGTGAGGCCTTGGTGAGACAGAGATGGGTGGGAAGTAGAAGATGAAATGACCACTCAGGATGTTTAGATGCAGGGTTTAGAGGGCACTGCTTAGCTTGAGTGATGTGGAACCAGGATGGCAGTCCAGCAACTTTGCCCACTGTTGGGGTTGCCAAGATGACCAGGTAGGGGCCACTCCACCTTGGTTGCAGTCCTGTGGATTTGAACACATTTGAAACAAATATCTCCTGGGGATATGGGAGGATCTGGTTTGGGAAAGGCAGAGATCAGCATGTTGTCATAACAAGTGTCGGAGGAAGGAGAGGATTGGGATGTAGTCAGCAAGAGGAGAGAGACTTTGGGGGGTAGGAAGATTGTGGAGTAGGAATGGTTGGCCATACATGAGCTTAAAAAGCCTTAAAAATGTGGGAGGCCAGGGAAGTGCCCTGAGCTGGGCTAAAACTAGGGACAGAAGTTGAGGCCAAGGCTGATGAAGTTCTAAAATTAATTTTGTGAGGTATGTTTTTATGAGGCCATATTTGCCTTTTCTACTTTTCCTGAGGATTGCAGATGGTATGGAATGTGTAGGCACCAGGTGATGTGTAAGCTTGAGGATACCTGTTGAGTGATTTGACAAATAAAGGCTGGACCATTATCTGAATACTCTGAGGTAGACCAAACCTTGGGATGATTTCTTGTAACAGAACTTTAGTAACTACATCAGCAGTCTCCCTGCTTGTGGGAAAGGCTTTTATCCATCCTGAAAAAGTACAAACAAAGGGGAGAAGATATTTGAGAGTTTTGTGGTGGGGCATGTGTGTAAAATCTATCTGCCAGTCCTGACCAGGGGTGTGTCCATGAAATTGATGAGTAGGGAAGGAAGGGGGTGCTGTGTGTCCCTGAGGAGAAGTCCTAGTGCAGAGATGACAAGTGTGAGTAATCTGAAGAACGATAGCCCTCAGAGAAGGATGTGTAACTACTGGGGCTGAGACTGTATAGGGCCTATGAGCCTAAATGGAAACAGTTATATAAGTCAGTGATGATGTCTAAGGCCTGCTGATCTGGGAGAACAAGTTTTGATCCCTGGAAAATCCATCCCTTAGTGTTTTGTGTGTAACCTCGTTTATGAAGTAATTGTACTTGCTTTGGTGAATAATTAGGTTGAGGTAGACTGTTTGGTACTAATGGGAGCCAATGAGAAGGGTAAGGCCTTTGTGCAGCTAACTTGGCTTGTGATTCTGCAAAGGCATTGCCTTGAGCAATGGGATCTGCAGAATCCTGGTGTCCCTGGCAATGAATAACTACTGCTTGCTTTGGGAGGTGTGCTGCCTCTAGGAGTTTAAGGATAAGAGGTGCATTAATGATGAGGGTTCCCTGAGAGTTGATAAAACCCCTTTCTTGCCAGATAGAAGCATGGGAGTATGAAATGCTAAATGTATAGTTTGAATCAGTGTATATATTTATGACTTTGTCCTTTGCTAGTGTAAGAGCTCTTGTAAGGGCAATAAGTTCTGCCCTCTGGGAAGATGTCCCAGGTATAAGTGGATTAGTCTCTATGACTTTTGACTGGTTAACTATTGTATATCCTGCTCTCTTTTGTTTGTCTGTGTTTGTTAAACTGCCATCTATGAACCATATGTCAAAGGCTAAAGAGAGAGGTATGCTACTGATGTGAGGGAAAGGGGTGGGAGTTATCTCTAAGACCTCAATACAGTCATGGTGAAGGTGGCCCTCTGAGGCGGGAAGCAAAGTTGCCACATTAAGAGGACCACTAGTTGCAACAGAGATAGAAGGGTCCTGAGAGAGGGTTAGATGTACCTGTTCAAGGCAAGAAGGGGTCATCAGGGGAAGGAGTGTCTTATCTGAGATCAGCTCACTCAAATGATGAGGTGAGTGTACTGTAATAGACTGCCCTAATATAAACTTTTTAGCTTTCTGTGTCATGAGGGCTACAGCCACAAGGGCTTGGAGACAAGGTGCCCATCCTTTTGTTGTATTGTCTAGCTGCTTTGACAAATTGGCTACTGCTTGAAAAGAAGGTCCCTTTTTGTGTACTAGTACACCTACGGCATTGTGACACTGCGAGGTAGTGTATAGAGTGAAAGGTTGGGTGGGGTCAGAAAGGGTAAAGGCTGGAAAGGGTAAGGGCTGGAGCCCTTAGGAGAGCCTCTTTCAATTTATGAAAGGAGGCATGTATGGGCATCATGGGGTCCAGGGGTTTTGATAAGGAGCTGTTAGAAGCTTTGTAGAGGGGTTGGGCTAGAGCTGCAAAGTTAGGAATCCAGAGATGAAAGAAATTAGCTAAACCTAGGAAATATATAACCTGTTGTTTGGTTGTGGGCACCAGGAGATCCCGAAGAATTGCCTTACAATCTGTAGTGATGGAATGAGTGGTTGGAGTGAGAGAGAGACCTAGATATTTGACTTCTGGGGAAGCTATTTGGGCTTTGGCAGGAGAAACCCTGTACCCACAACTGGCAAGAAAAGTAAGGAGACTAGCTGAATGCTATATGTTAGCCATAACATATAGAGAACATAAGAGAACGTCATCAATGTATTGAAGGAGAGTGCTAGGTTTGAGATCAAGTGCTGCAAGGTCAGCAGCAAGAGCTTGGCTAAGGAAATGAGGACTATCCCTGAACCCTTGGGGGAGCACTGTCCAAGTAAGTTGTTGAGACCTGAGAGTGTCTGGATCACTCCATGTAAACACAAAGAAATCCTGACAGTCAGGGTGTAAAGAGATGGTAAAAAGGCATCTTTAAAATCTATGATTATAAAATGAGTGGTGGAGGCAGGGAAATGAGAGAACATGGTATTAGGATTTGGCACCACTGGATGGATTGGGGTAACAGCATTATTGATTACCCTAAGGTCCTGCACTAGATGGCAAGACCCATCAGGCTTGAGTACTGGGAGAATGGGACTATTATAGAGTGAATGGGTAGGTTTAAGAAAATCATTGTCTAAAAGGCACTTGATTATATGTTTAAGTCCCTGTAAGTGTTTGGGAGCTATGGGATATTGGGGAACGCAAGGAAAAATTGAAGAATCCCTGAGACAAATCAAAATAGGTGTGTCATGGGTAGCGCAGGTGGGATTGTAGGTATCCCAAACTATGGGGTCAACCAGAAAAGAAGGGAGGGGAGGGGATGACTTTGTGGTGCACTGAGGGAGAAGGTAAAGAACAAGAGCTGTGGGGAGGGAGAAGGTAAAGGAGAAGTTAAGCTTTTGAAGGTCTCTACCTAAAAGGGGTGTGGGACATGTTGGAATTATTAGGAAGCTATAGGTAAAAAAAGAGAGTGTGGAACCTGCATGGAATAGGCCCTGTCTGCAGAGGCTGTGTAGGTTGGCCATCAACACCCACTACAGAGACTGAGGACTTAGTACAAGGGCCTGAAAACTCAGGAATTACACTATAAGTGGCCCCCTTGTCTACAAGTACAGACAGTGTCTTACCTGAGACCTCCAGTGAGACTCGGAGCTCTGAGAAGGATACCTTAATGGGGGCTCTGCGCCCGAAGCCCCATCAGTCTTCAGCAGCAAGTCAAAGTAGATCAAATAGATCAGTCAGCAATGAATCTGGTGGTGACGAGATCTCCTGTGAGGGCAAGGAGTTAGAGGATGACTTACCTGCTCTCTGGTGGTTAGGACAGTCACTCTTCCAATGGCCCTTGAGATTGCATTAGGGGCAAGGCCCCAGAGGAACGCCTGAGTTGGGGCACTCTCTCACCCAATGTCCTTCTTTGCTGCACTTAAAGCATGGTCCGGGAGGGGCTCAGGCAGCTCCGCCTTGTTTTGGTTTTCCTGACTTGGGAGCCCCAAGTGCCGCTTCTAAAAGATCAGATTGATATTTAACACATTTCTTTTTTTGTGCCTCTATTTCCTCTTTTTGAGTTTTTTCTCTGTTATTGAAAGCACAGAAAGCTATATTGAGAAGCTCTCCCTGTGGGGTTTGAGGGCCAAGTTCAGCCTTTTGTAATTTTGCACAAATATCAGGAGCAGACTGAGAAATAAAATAAGAGTTAATAACAATTGTCCCTTCATGAGGGGCTGGGATTACATTAGTAAACTTAATTAAGGTGTCCCTAAGCCAATTTAGGAACACAGCCAGATTTTTATTAGCCTCTTGGACCTGTTCTATAAGTTTGTTATATTTAGTTTGTTTGTGAGCTATTTTATTAAGGCTCACAATTATACATTCAATCATTTTATATATTTTATAAGAACCTTCTCCATTTTGGAGATGGCTCAGGTGGAGAGGATTGAGAAATTGGAGTGTGGGGAGAGAAACTAAGGGAAGGATTAGAGGCCACTGTGGGTGAGGGAGTGGAAAAAGACAGCGCAGGGAGCACAGAAACCTTTGTCTGAGAAGGGTGTGGGGTTTGATCTTGGGTATCTGGAGGAGCAGGAGTAAAGACAGGAAGCACATCCTATAAGTGGTCTGGTGGGGAAGAGGGGAGAGTTTCTGGTACAGTAGAGTTAGCTAGAAATATTTGGGCTGCTGTACACGAATGAGAGAAGAGCTCGTCCTTAGGGTGAGGAAGGCTTGTACATATGGTTAGTTCTGCTAACTTGTCACCAGTGTAACAAAAGTTATATAAATTTTGAAGACTACAGGGGTCCAATGTCCCCTCTTTAGGCCATGGGCTGCCATTAAGCTTGTAGGTCGGCCATGCCACCTGACAGTAAAAGATTAGTTTTTTTTATTTTTAAAAATATAGCCTTCTTTAGGCCAAGAGCACCAAGGTTCTGAACCAGGTACCCCAGAGGTGTATTTTTCAGGAGACAGAAAATAGTATTCCCCATGACCAAATTAAAAGTGAGCCAAAAGAACAACTTTGCCTCAGGATGTAAGAGCTTTACCCCCCACCCACCCAAGGAACATGAAAGTTGTCCCAGATCACATTTAACAAAAAAAGTCATCATCTATTTTGGAAGTGTGATGAGGAAGGCTCCAACCCAATCTCATTGGCCGTCACCAAAAAGCACGGGTAGCGATCCCAGAGGACAAGACTAACAGTTCTGCCTCAGACCATCCAAGGAATATGAGAACTACTATCTTTGTCCAAGGATAGCAATGGGTAATCTGGCGTGGGCTGGGCCCACAGAAACAGAGAGACCCTGATGGAAAATGGCTCACCTATGATAAATGACATAAGTTGATGTTGTATGCTGAAAGCGACAAACTGAACAGCTTCTATTGAAAAGAGAAATTATTCCAAGAAATGGTTCTTAGAAATGGTCCCCAGATCAGCAGGGGAGCTCAAACTTGGAGTGATTCCCAGGAGCCACTTACTCTGCCATCTGAGTCACAGCGCCATAATGTTAGCATTTTTCAGTGCAATAAAGGAGCAAAATATAAAAGTAAAAGTGGCCTTTATTCTAAGGATGTAGAGAGGAGCCCACAACTGACAAGGGTCTGGCTTTCTCTGACTGCAACATGGGGTATGGGATATATATATAACCTTTGACCAGGGGTGGTACTTAAGGCGGGTATTGATGACACCCGAGGAGCTGATTGGAATTTTCTTTTTGTACACTGGGAAAGGAAAAAAGTTATAATGGGAGAAAGAGGAAGTCAATCAGAGTAAACCTCCCCAATTTGGCCTTCCACTGCCACAGTGTCCTGTAATTTATTCTAGGGCAAAACTCTTTCAAGGATCTGGATCTATTTGTTCAGTTTCCAAATTGAAACTTGTTTGTTTAGCTTTAAAATCAGAATCATTAGTCAGCATTAATTTCCACTTTTGTAACAAATCTCTTCCCCATAAGTTAAATGGAATAGGTGCCACATAAGGTAAAAAGAAAACTTTTTGTTAGTCTGGGCCCTCATAAAGGCAAAAGTGAGGCACTCTGTCACACATGCTGAGGGGTTCCCAGTCCAAAAAGGGACATAGGACCCCTTTTTGTCAGCCACGTGGCAAGCCATTTTTCTAATGCAATTACAGACACATCTGCACCAGTGTCTATCAGACCTTCAAAGTATTTCCCATTACTCTTTATAAAACACATAGGCCTGTTTTTAGTCACTTCCTATGTAAAATAAATTTCTCTTTTTGTAGTCTTGCTCTGAGGGTCTTGCTCCCTCCTGAGCTATCTGTACTTAACAAAAGAAGGCTTCCTATAGGTAACAAAATCAACTGCACCACATAGTCTTCCTGTTCAAAAACCCAGAGAGCCATAACACATGCAAGAACCTGTATCTCATCTTGACAATCACCATCAATCACACTAGGCACAACAGTTATTCCTTTTAAATTTATATCAGCCTTTCCCAGGTTCCTTCTGGTGGGGGACCCCAAATTCCTGTGGGAATTGGGGTAGAGTGACTCTGCAAGCTGCAGGGAGATCTAATCCTGCACTTTGAAATGTTTCCCTGGTGAGTGAGTTAACATCTCTCCAGGGAGCCACCTTTGATG
>PVLA01012369.1:0-45017 GCA_004027455.1 Hydrochoerus hydrochaeris | reverse complement strand
CTCAGTCTGCAGTGGATCTGTGAGTTGCAGGCTGAGAACTGGCTCCTCCCCCTATGCCAGTCAACTAGGTAATGCTTCAACAGGTTTGTGTGTTCCCTGGGGATGCCACTGTCCCAGGAAAGCCTCATCCCTGGCTATTGGGTTTCAATCAGGGGCATGGCTCAGCCTGAGCAGGTCCCACCAATCTGTTTTGGACTAGGATTCATCAGCAGACACTGCCTAGGGCCCCAATTCAAGCTGGCCCTGCCCAACTCCAAAATGTCGCCCAGCCAGTCTTCCCAGTTTGGGGATTCCAGTTCCTGTCACTCACCAAAGTTTGCACAGATCGACTGGCTCTTTCCACTCCCCGTTTCAGGGCCTCCCCCAGCCGAGGGTCTGGAGCTCACCAAACCCCACTCTTGGCAGGGCCGCCATCTCAGCTTGATCATTAGTCATCTGAATTTAAGACTTGCCAGTACAGCCCTTGGGGCTTGCCCAGTTCCAGCCGTCTGTCCATGCTTCTTTTTCTTCTTTCTTTTTCTTTTTCCTCAGTTTCTTCCTGGGTCGTGACAATTCCTCTCCTTTTGTTTGGCTTTCTCCATGTTGCCAGATTCCAGCATCTGAGTTATTTTTATTTTTTTTTCCTCAGAGAAGCTCTCTTACAGTGCCACCACTCAGTCGGCCATCTTGCAATCCCTGTTGGTAAGGTTTTAATTACATTTTCAATTTCAATAGCTGATATTGGGTTGTTCAAATTGCTGTATCTTCTTGGTTGAGCTTTGGTAGTTCATATGTTTCTAGGAATCTGTCCATTACCTCTGTGTTTTCCACTCTATGTGAGTAATGACTTTCAGAGTAAGTATTCATGATCTTTTGAATTTCCATGGGATCTGTAGTCATTTCCCCCTCTTGAGTCCACATTGCATGAATTTGGGTTTTGTCTTTCTTTTTCTTGATAAGGTTAGCTAGGAGGTTGTCAATTTTGTTTATTCTCTCAAAAAACCAGCTTTTCGATTCATTAATTACTTGTATTTTTTTTTTTTAGTTTCAATTGCATTGATTTGTGCTCTAATCTTTACAATTTCCTCTCTTCTATGAGCTTTGGGTTTAGTTTCCTCTTCTTTTTCTAGATGCTTGAGATGGAGTGTTAGGTTGTTTATTTGTGCTCATTCTGTTTTCCTGATATGACAATTAATTGCTGTATATTTCCCTCTTAAGACTGCTTTCATTGCATCCCACAGATTACTGTATGTTGTTTCTATATTTTCATTGAATTGTAGGTATTGCTTTATTTCTTGTTTAATTTCATCAGTAGCCCACTGGTTGTTCAAAAGGCTGTTATTTAATTTGCATGTATTTATGCAGGCTTTACAGTTTCTTTTGCCATTAATTTCCAATTTCAGTGCACTATGGTCAGATATTATGCATGGTATGATTTCAATACCTTTGCATTTACTTAAGAATGTTTTATGGGATAATGTATGGTCTGTTTTGGAGAATGTCCCATGTGCACCTGAGAAGAATGTGTATTCTGATGTGGTTGGGTGGAACACTATTTAAATGTCTACTAAGTCCAATTGCTCACAGGTATCATTCTGTTCATGTTATTTCTTTGATGACTTTTTGTCTAGTTGATCTAGTTGATCTCTTATCTAGTTGAGAATGGGCTGTTAATGTTGTGTTCTTGTGTATTTGGTTTTTCATGTCCGTTCATATCTGTCTTATATAGTTGTGTGCTCCTGTATTTGGTGCATATATATTTATAATTGTTAGTTCTTCCTCTTGAATTTTTCCACTAATGAGTATGTAGTGACCTTCTTCATCTATTTTAATCATTTTAGGTTTGAAGTTCACATTGTCTGCAAATAGAATAGTTACCCTGCTTTTTTCTGGGTTCCTGTTGCATGGAATACTGTTTTCTATCCTTTGACTTTTAATCTATGAATTTCCTTTTGAGTCATATATGTTTCTTGTATACAGCATATTGTAGGATCTTGTTTCTTGATCCATTCTGTCAGCCTATTTTTTTTTACAGGTGAATTGAGGGCATTTACATTTATGGATATCACTGATATGTATGGATATCACTGGCTCGACTTTGCCATGTTACATTCCTATTGTTTGCTTTCTGCTTTTCCCCATTCTTTAATTGCTTGTCTTACCTTGTGGTTTCTTTCTTTTGTTGTTCTGGAGATTGTGGTCTTTTTTTATCTTTGTCTAGTATGTCTTTCAGTTCTCTTTCTAGAGTTGGTTTGGTGGACATGAATTTCTTGGGTTGTTCTTTGCCATGGAAGTATCTTATTTCTCCATTTAATTTGAATGAAAGTTTTGCTGGGTACATCAGTGTAGGTTTTAAATTGTTTTCTTTCAGGGCTTGAAGTAGGTCACTCCAAGCTCATCTTGACTTTAGGGTTTGTGCTGAAAAGTCTGCTGTGATTCTAATGGGCTTTCCTTGATAAGTGAGTTGTGTCTTTAACAGCATTTAGTATGTTTTTATTCTGTATGTCTGAGATCTTAATTATTGTGTGTTGAGGTGTGCATTTATGTTGGTTGTGACTATTTGGCATCCTATATACCTCACTTATCTGCATATTAGATTATTTTCCCATGTTTGGGAAATTTTCTGCTATTATTTCTGTAAATATCTTATGTATGTCATTTTCCTGGACTCCTGCATCTTTGCTAATGCCCATTAATCTTATATTGTTGCTCTTGGCATCATCATGAAGCTTCTGGATTGTCATTTCATGCTGCTTTGTTATTTTAAAAAGTTCTATCCTTTCCTGATCACTAATTGCGATCCTGTCCTCAAGGTCCAAAATCCTATCCTCAGCTTCATTTAGGCAGTCTTGCATGCTTTCCATAGAATTTATTGTTTCTTGGATGTCTTTTTGAGCTTGTTTCATGAATTATGCTTGTTTTCTATATTGTTCACTCATGGTTTCCCAAGTTCCTGTACTGTTTTCTCTATTTCTTCTTTAGCTGCATTGAACAATTCCTTTACTAAGGTTGTTATTTCTATTTTTACATGGGAGAGTACTTCTAATTTGATTTCCTCTATAGCCTCATGGAGTTGTTCTTTTATTTCACTCGCTATCTTTTCAGAGATTCCTGGTGTGTTACTTTTGGGGTCCTCTATTTCAATGTCTCCTGTACTTGCTTCTGATGGACTAGATATTTGAGACTGCATTTTGCTTTTTTGTTTTGTGATTTTCACTTTGCCTGATGTTTTCCATGTGTAGCAGGCTGTCACCCACACTCTATTCAGACTCACCAACATCTTACAGTTAGTTGGAGGGGGCTTTACTTCTGGCCCTATTTGCCCACTGTACACCTCTATTTTAGGGGAATACTCACCACACTGATACAGTTATTCAACTGTAGTGCAAGGTTTGCTGCCTAGGAGCAAAGTTCCAAGTTGTTTCATTCTGACTGGAGTCTGCTGAAGTCTTCTGATGCTCTCACTGGAAGGGTGGGCCCAGCAAAAGCTGTCCAGGGCAGCCTAGGCCTGAAGTGGGCTTCCATCATGTTCCTGGTGGAAGGTGGGCCAGACAAAAGTACCATAATTTTTTTTATCCATTTTTGATGGGCACTTAGGTTGTTTCCAAATTCTGGCTATTACAAATTGTGCTGCTTTAAACATGTGTGCACATGTATCACTGTGGTATGATGTTTTCAGGTTCTTCTGGGAATATGCCTAGGAGTGGAATAGCTGGGTCAAATGGGACTTCCAATCCCAGCTTTTTGAGGAATCTCCAGACTGACCTCCACAGTGGTTGCACCAGTCTACACTCCCACGAATAGTGCAGAAGAGTCTCTTTTTCCCCACAGCCTCTCCAGCATTTGTTGTTGGTAGTTTTGTTGATCCTGGCCATTCTTTCCAGAGTGAGATGGTTTTAATTTGCACTTCTCTAATGATCAATGATGATGAACATTTTTTTCATGTATTTATTTGCCATTCATATTTCTTCATCTGAGAATTATGTATTCATCTCGGATGCCCATTTTTGGAATGGGTCTTTGATTTTCAGGGGTTCAACTCTATGGAAATACAGAAGATCATCCACACCTATTTTGAAAACCTTTACTCTCATAGGTTCAATAACACAGAAGAAATAGATTCTTAGAAACATATGAACCACCAAAGCTGGATTAAGAAGATGTAAAACTGCTGAATAACCCAATTTCTATTAATGAAATTGAAAATGTAATCAAGCCCCTACCAACAAAGAAGACCCTAGGCCCAGACATATTCACTACAGAATTCTAAAACAAATACAAAGAAGACTTAATGCTTACACTCCTCAAACCCTTCAATGAAATTGAAATGGAAGCAATTCTCCATAAGTCATCCCTGGAAGCAAATATTACTCTAGTACAAAAACCTGAGAAAGACCCAACTAAAAAAGAGAACCACAGGCCAATCTCCCTAATGAACATAGAAGCAAAAATTCTCAATAAAATATTGGCAAACAGGATCCATCAAATCATCAAGAAGATTATACACCATGACCAAGTGGGATTCATCCCAGGCATGTAGGGATGGTAAATCAATAAATGTAATCCACCATATCAATAGAGTCAAAAGTAAGAATCACATGATCATGTCTATAGATGCAGAAAAAACTTTTGATAAGATCCAACACCCATTCATGATAAGAACCTTACAGAGAATTGGAATAGATGGTCTTCTACCTCAATATGTTAAAGGCCATCTATGACAAACCAACAGCCAGCATTATATTAAATGGCCAAAAACTGAAAGCCTTTACCTTAAAATCAGGCACAAGACAAGGATGTCCCTTATCACCACTACTGTTCAACATAGTGCTGGAAATACTAGCCAGAGCAACTAGACAAGAGAGAGAAATAAAAACAGTAAAGATAGGAAAAGAAGACTTTAGACTATCATTATTTGCATATGACATGATACTCTACATAGAAGGCCTCCAAAAATCCATTGAAAGACTCCTAGATATAAAAAATAAATTCAGCAACATAGCTGGATACTAAGTCAGTACTCAAAAATGAATAGCATTCCTGTATGCTAGCAACAAAATCTCCAACAGAGAAATAAGAGAAGCCACACCCTTCACACTTGCATCCAAAATATAAAATACTTAGGAACTAATCTAATGAAAGAAGTAAAAGAGCTATACAGGGAAAATTATAATATCCTGAAAAAGAAATTGAAGAGGACCTCAGAAAATGGAAAGACATCACTTGTTCATGGATAGGAAGAATAAATATTGTGAAAATGGCCATTCTCCCAAAATTGTTATACAGATTCAATGTGATCCCAATGAAAATATCACTAACATACCTTATAGATCTAGAAAAATCACTCCTGAAATTCATCTGGATCCAGAAGAGACCTAGAATAACAAAGGCAATTCTAAGAAGCAAAGGCAAGGCAGGAGGCATCACAATCCCTGACTTGAAGTTATACTATAAAGCTACTATAATAAACTCAACATGGTACTTAAATAAAAACATATCTGAAGATCAATGGAATAAACTAGAAGATACAACTACAACTACAAACACACTCAGCCACCTTAACTTTGATGTTCACTGGAAGAACGATAGTCTCTTTAATAAATGGTGCTGGAAAAACTGGCTATCCATATGTGAAAAACGAAAACTAGACCCATGCCTGTCACCATGTACTAAACTAAAATCTAAATGGATCAAAGATCTGAATATTAAAATAGAAACACTAAATCTATTGGAAGACAAAGTAGGTAAAAATCTTGAAGACATAGGGGTAGGTAGAGAATTCATGAACTAGAACCAAACTGCATGGGAAATACTTCCCAGAATGATTAACTGGGATCGCATCTCATTAAAGAGTTTCTGCATGTCAAAAGAAATCTCCAGAAGAGTGAAAAGAAAACCCACAAACTGGGAAAAAATATTAGTGAACTGTCCCTCAGACAAAGGTCTTTCACCTTTTTCATTCCATATTGCATGAATTTAAGTCTTTTCTTTCCTTTTTTAAATTAGGTTGGCTAGGGGCTTATCAATTTCATTTATTCTTTCAAAGAACCAACTCCTCAATTCTTTGATTCTTTGTATTGTTTTCTTAGACTCTATTGCATTAATTTCTGCTCTGCTCTTTATAATTTCCTCCCTTCTTTTGGCTTTGGGCTTGACTTGCTCTTCTTTTTCTAGATGTTTGAGGTGTAGTATCAGTTTGTTTATTTGTGTTCGTTCTGTTTTCCTAATGTGGGAACTCAGTGCAATAAATTTTCCTCTGAGGACTGCTTTCATTGCATCCCACAGATTCTGGTAAGTTGTATTTGTATTTACATTTGCTTGTAGATATTGTTTAATTTCTTCTTTAATTTCCTCTGTGACCCATTGGTTGCTCAAGAGTGTATTATTCAATTTCCATGTGTTTGTGGGGGTTTTGAAGTTTATTTTATTCTTAATCTCTAGTTTCATGGTTCTATGAACCAATAACATGCATGGGATAATTTCAATTCTTTTGCATTTACTTAAATATGTTCTTTGGGCTAGTATATGGTCTGTTTTAGAGAATGTCCCATGTACTGCTGAGAAGAATGTATATTCTGATGTTGTTGGATGGAACACTCTGTATACATCTATCAAGACCATTTGTTGACAGGTGTGATTCAGTCCTATTATTTGTTTGCTGATTTTCTGTCTAGTTGATCTGTCCCTTTGTGTCAATGGCATGTCAAGGTCTCCTGTTATAATTGTGTTATTTCTTATTTGATTTTTCATTTCTGTTAATACTTGCTTTGTGTAGCTGGATGTTCTGGAATTTGGTGCATATATATTTAAGATTGTTATCTCTTCCTCTTGAAGTTTTCCCCTAACTAGTATGTAGTGACCTTCTTTATCTCTTTGGATTGTTCTTGGTTTCAAGTTCACATTGTCTGCAAACAGAATAACTACCCCCGCTTTTTTTTGTGTTTGAGTTCCTGTTGAATTAAGTATTGTTTTTCATCCTTGGACTTTCAGTCTATAAATTTCCTTTTGGGTTATATGGGTTTCTTGTGGACAGCATATGGTTGGATGTTGTTTACTGATCCATTCTGCCAGTCTGTTTCTTTTAATTGGTGAATTGAGGCCATTTACATTAATGGTTATAACTGTTATATATCATTTTATTTTTGACATGTTATTTTTCTGCTGTTGTATCTTTACCTTTCCACTCTGTTTAATTGTATGCTTTGTTTAGTGGTGTTTTCCTATGTCTATCTAGAATGTCTTTGAGTATTCTTTGCAGGGTTGCTTTGGTGATCATGAAGTTCTTCAGCTCTTCTTTGTCATGGAGGTATCATATTTCTCCATCCATTTTGAAGGACAGTTTTGCAGGGTACATCAGTCTGGGTTGGAAGTCATTTTCCTTTAAGATCTGAAATATTTCTCTCCATGCTCTTCTTGACTTCATTGTTTGTGTTGAGAAGTCTGTTGTGATTCTGATAGGTTTTCCTTTATAGGTGATCTGTCTTTTCTCTCTAACAGCTTTTCATATTCTGTTCTTATGTTGGATTTCTGGGATGGTCATTATTATATGTTTGGGTGTAGTTTTATTTTGGTTATGGCTGTTTGGCATTCTATATGATTCATTGATCTGTATGTCAGTTTCCATTCTCATTTTTGGGAAATTTTCAGCTATTACTCCTGTAAATAGCCTCTTGATATCATTTGTGATATCTTTTTCATTTATCCCTATTAATCTTATGTTGTTTTTCTTTGCATCATCTTGCAACTGTTGAATTGTTATTTCCTGATCCCTTGTTATTTTTAAAAGATCTTTCCTTTCCTGCTCACTAGCTGCAATCTTATCTCTGAGGTCTGAAATTCTATCTTCACTTTTGTTGAGGTGGTTTTGGCAACTTTCAATAGAATTTTTGATTTCTTGCATATCTCTTTGAATGTGCTTCATGTATTCTGTTTGTTTTTTATACTGTTCATTCAGGGATTCTATCTTTTTGCTTTGTTCCTCTAATTTTTTAGCTGTGTCTTCTTTAGATACATTCACTATTTCTTTCACTACTTTTATCATTTCTTCTTTTACCTGGGAGATTTTTTCTGATTTGAGTTCCTTCATAGCTTCCTATACTTGCTTCTTTATTTCAGTTGATATAGTTTCAGGTGTATGACTAGTATTTTCTTCTATGTATGTGGCTCCCAGGCTTTCTTGGGATGGGCTGGAAGTTTGAGATTGTATTTTGGTCTTTCTTTTTGTCATTTTCCTATATTTCCATGTTTTGAGCGATGTTCTAAAACTTTCCCTGGGCATGTTGGAAATGAACTCCTTTGCCCTCGGCTCTTGGGACTCATGGGTCTTGGCTTCCCTGGTTGAATGAAGAGAAGCCTCTTGAGGCTAGTCCAGTGTCCTACGGGGCTGGGCAGCCACCCAAGCACTGGGACCAATGTCCCAAACTCTCCTGGGGCAGCGCCAGCAGGCTGGAACTCACCTCGCCACTGTGTGGGCCTAAGTCCCCTCTCAGCGCCAGCCTGGTTCCCTGGTTGAATAAAGGTCACTGGCCATGGTCTACTGAAGCCCATGAAAAACTCTCCAGGCTAGTCCAGTGTCCTAGGGAGCTGGGCAGGCACCCAAGCACTGGGAGTGATGTCTCAAACTCTCCTGGGCCAGCGACAGTGAGCTGGAAGTCCACTCACCACTGCGTGGGCCTAACTTCCCTCCCAGAAGCAACATTTCAACTTTCTCTGTTAATGGTTCTCAAATGCATATCTATTGTCACATTGTGTATTAATAAATAAAAGTAAATCTAAGTATTTGTTAATGAGTGGGAATTGAAAGAATGAAAAGAATAGCATTTCCTTGTCAGTATTTGGATGTATGCTACAGTCCTATGATCAGCAATTTCACCTCTGTATGATGATACAGTCACTTTAGAATATCTAGATTTCTTATCCACAGTTTCTCACACTCATGTCTTCTCTGTTCCCCAACCATAAATCATCCTAGTATATCTTGCAGTAAGTAGAACCCACACTTTAGAAAGGAATGCATTAACAGAAGTGCAAAAGAAACAAAACAAGATGATTTCTACTATACCAAAATGGCATTAAAACCCTCAAGAAATTATATGTATTTATAAAAAACTAATGTTACATTTTCTTTTACATACAAACTTGGGGCATCTGAAAAATTTTCCATATTATACCAATAATGATGAGATGATCTGTTTGATTTCCCTAATAACAACAGTATATATTTATTTGTAATGTCTGTACTATATATATGTAGGTAGGTACTTATTCCTTAGCTCCTAAGATGAAATGACTAATTTTCCTGAAATTTCTTGTTGTAAAATGCAGATGAGCAGTACACTACATTCTGATGTTTTAAAATTATGCAGATAGGGCTGGGGATATCACTCAGTGGTTGAGTTCTTGCATGCCCAAGACCCTGGGACATCACTCCTGGTGCTTGGGTGGCCACTCAGCCCTTTAGGACAAAAATTATGGTTGGGGATATAGCCCAGTGGCACAAGTACCTGCCTGGCAAGCACAAGTTCCTGAGTTCGATTTCTGGTACAAAAAAATCATACAGGTAAAATTGTTAACGTTTTAAATTTGAAATCAGCTGGGCATGGTAGCACATGTCTGTGATGCCAGCATTCTAGAGGCTGAGGCAAGAAGATTGCCATAAGTTCGAGGCCAGCCTGGCCTACTTAATGAGTTCAACACCAGCCTAAACTACAAATTGAGACCCTGTCTCAATCAATCAATCAATCAATCAATCAATCAATCAATTTGAAATTAGCTCTTACACTTCTAGCACACTAGTAATGCTATATGTCTTGAACTCAAAGGGGGTGATGGCATCAAGAATTTTGTGGTGGCATCAAATTTTCATTCACAATGTGCACAATGTGTATGTACGCTTTGTTCAATTAAGCATTTTTTTCAAATGCTGCAACAGGAAAAATCCTAAGATATTCAATAGAAAATAAACATTAGTATTGTGTTTCTGAAGAAATACGTTTCAAAGCAGATGCATGAATTTTTCATGGTAAGTTTTCAATAAGTTTCTGATCCACGTGTTACTTTCCATATTTTATTTTTGTCTCTGACAGTCTTCATTCCATATTTTTGCAGCTAACTCTATTACACAGACCTTTATAAAGACTAATCCTGTTATTAAGCCAAAAGATAAAAGCTATATGATTCCTTTAGAAAGAACTTGATAAATTCCAAAATCTATTCCATATGTTAAAAGATTGATTAAATCTCTTACACACACTACAATATACTAATCTCAAATGCACAGTTCACACTTCAGTGGCTCACATCTTTGCTAAAGGTGAAAATGACCTAATAGTGTCTGCTATTACTACTATTCAACATTTTTCTATAAGTGTACACTAACACAGAACATAAATGATAAAAATATTAAAGATCGCAGTCATTATTTCATTTAGACATGATTAAATACCTGGAAATTTCTGAAAAGAATAAAATAACACCTTTTGAACAAATAAGTAATAAGACAGTTCAATAAACTGAACAAAACAATAAGTACTACCCAAATCCTATGCAAGCCATAAAACTTGCCTGAGAAATACAAAAACCAACTTCAGAATACAGAATGCAGAAATATACCCAGTTCCCAGCAAATAATTTGCTATAAAAATGTTCATTTGTAGCACCATTTATCATAATAATAAAAATGGAAAACAACTAAATAGGGAATAGGGAATAGGTAAAGTCTAGTGGAATCATATAATATAGTATGAACAGCTATATGAAAAAATATTTCATATCTTGGAAGTATGTTCAAAGTGGATAGTCACAACTGGAAAACAAGTCACAAAAAAGTCATGACAATGTTTTTAAAAATTATTTTTTGTACATATACAAACACATACTCACAAAATAACATTGAAAAATTATCCCTCAAAATACATTGTATTTATAGATGATTTGTATATTTCTGAAAAATTAGTTTATCTGCATTTTTGTTTACCTGTATTTTTTCATTTAATACAATATATGTTGTATTCATGATAAGAATGAAAACATACACAATCATGTTAGAAAAATATAAAATAACTTACTGTTGATAGGATAGATTTTACCTAGCTGTGTACCCTAAAAACACATAAGTAACATGAAAAATGAAGGTTTCATACACATATCTAGTTTTATTCCTTCAAAGATAATAATAATACATTTGATAAATTATTTAATTCTTGTCCCAATCACTTGAGACAATGGTTTCTCCTCATGCCTTTTACATACTGTTAGGAATGTAAATTTATATAGCTGTTATGGGAAAAAAATAAATGGAGGTTCCTTAAAAACTAAAAGATAGAGCTACTGTCTCACATAGCAACCTCACTACTAGGTATATACCAAAGTAAATGAAAGCATTGTGAATCATTAATTGTGACATGCCAACTTGACTTCAATAACTGCCTAGTAGATTAGTAGAGCTCTGATGCATTTGTGAATGACTGATACATAAGCCATAAACTGAGAGGGAAAGACCCACCACATGAGGGTGGCACCAACCAAAAGGCTTATGAATTTAATGTAATAAAAAGGAAAGAAGGGAGAAATGTTTCTTTTATTTCAGAGGAGCTTCAGTCTTCACCATTGCCTTTGGATTTTGGTCTCTAGTACCATCAGTCTTCTGACACAGACTCTTTGGTTTTTCAACATACATCCATTGGTGACCATGCAACAAGCTTCCAGGTCTTTGATCTTCAGTTGCTACTGGATCCTCTAGTTCTACACCATGTAGATGGCTGTTTTGGACTCTTCTGCATCTAACCTGCCAGATGGCTATACAGACACACATTCCCAATATCGATCCTAGAAGACTACCTCATAAATCACTTGTGTTGTCATACACATATTTTATATGGACACTGTTCCTCTAGAGAATCATAATACACATTCTATCAAAGATATGCCTGAACACTCAAATGGTAAATATGAATTCCAACATTTTCCTTTCCCATGATTATCACTGCAAGTATTGTCATGTTTTCCTGACTAGAATCTCTCTCTCAGTGGTTCTAGGAGAAAAACACTGAAGCAGGCCCATTGAAGAATATATGCAGCGAGAGCTGGGTCAGAAACAGGGAAGGAAATGGGGTTCACTTTCTTTTTAACAATGGCAGGTACAAGAAGCAGGCCCTCCCTGACAATCAGCACCACACGCAGGCTGCTGTGGGAACAGCCACCACCTCAGCCTTTTCCCGAGTCAGCACCATTTGCCAACTGCTGGGGAAGAGAAACAAGACTTCAACAAGAAGCAAACCCTCCCTGAGAATCAACACCATCCATGGGCTGCTGGAGGGACAGCCAGACCCTAGCCCCTTCCTGCATGTGGGCTGGAAACAAGACCAGCCAAACACTCCTCCCCACAATAAGTGACCGGCTGATCTGGAAAACCAGGCTGCAATGATAGCTATTGAGGTAAAATACAATTTAATGCTTGTAGGGTTTAAGTGTTTCACTGACTTTGCAGGTCTAAAGCCACTACTGTCTGATCTGCTATTCAGATGATAACAGTACTCAATGTGGCATCTATGTGGAATCTCCTTCTGAAGGTAATATCATCGTTAGTTCCCTATTATCTTGTTTGGAAGTTCTGTGTCATCTTCGTTGTTTTGTTGGGTTGGGTTTTATTCTGTTTTGTTTTGTTTGATTTTGTTATATCTGATGGCAGGGGCAGCTGTTTCAAAGATAACAAAATACATTATGGTAGCCATTTTGGATTTACTATTATCTTGTTCTGAAGTTCTTTATTGCATTCATTGTTTTGTTTTTATTGATTCTATTCTGTTCTGTCTTGTTTGATTTTTACCATGTATGAAGGTATGGGCAGCTATTCTGAAGACAGCAAGAGTCATTATGATAACCATTGTGGATTTCCTATTATTTTGAAGTCCTGTGTCACTCGCATTGGTTTGTTTTGATTGACTTTATTCTGTTTTGCTTTTCTTGGTTCTTTTCTCTCTAAAAAAAAGATAAAAAAATGAAAAACAATGGCAGGTACAGTGGTCAATGGAAGAGGACGGGGAGAGTGAGCAGACTTGCATGATTGTTTGCAGGGCTTGGGCCTCAGAAAGTCACAGCCATGGAAGTGCATTGCTTAGAAGTGTCACACCCCCTCCAGGGAAGTGGGCTTCCTTGCTCCACAAATGTTCTTCCCGGGGAGTACCTGGAGCCAGTGCATAGCAGAACTACATGCCAGCCTGGCCCAGGGCTATCATGAACTAATCTGTGCAGAGTAAACTCTAACCAAAGCCATCACCCTTTTCATGCTACCTGTACTAATAAACAGTGAGGCTCAGACCACTCTAGCCAGAGTCTAGGAGAACAACACAAAAGGAGGATGGGGTAAATAAGTCCCAGCCTTGCTCTCCAGAAGGGGCACATGCCCATGAATACACTGAAAGACATGCAGATTGGCATAGATAGTGAATATTCACTCTTGTTACCATTTTGTACTTCTTCAGAAGAGACAATTTTTCATTTTTCATTAAGGCTTTTTGGATTTGCTGATGTATGTGTATGGTGTTATATTTTTAAGTACTTTTTTCTTTTAAATTGTTCAATTTTGCTTTTTTTTGTTATATTTTTCTTTCTCCTGTAGTCAGGTTCTTTTACTTTCTCTTGTTTTATTTTCATTTCCATACTTTACATGTTTTTAAATTTGGTTGCGTGTCACTGTGTCATGCCATGTTTGTTTCTGTTGTACTGTGGTACTCAGTTTTCAAATAGAGTCTCTCTGAGTTAACCAGGCTGACTTCCAAGTCCCAGTCCTCCTTCCTCAGCCTCTGGAGCAGCTGGGATTTCAGGAGTGAACCTTCACACCTAAAGTTTATTTTATCTTTTATTTTAGAGGGAAAAGCTTTTTATTTTTATTTTACATTCTGCTTTTTTACTTTTTGAATATCCTAACTTTTGCAGTGGTTCCCTCTTTCCATTTTCCTTTTCCTTAATTAAATGTTTTTTAATCATTTAAAAACATTTTATTTTATTTCCGTCCTTACCATTCCTGCAGTTGAAATTATTAGGAATGTGGTTGTTACACTTGGAATCCAATTTTTACCTTATAGCTCTACCTGCTTTACTGCTCTGTGTCATTGTTACTGTTACTCATTTTCCCTTTTTTATGGTTTCTTTCTTTTTTTTTTTTAAATCAGTACCAGGGATCGAACTCATGACCACATGCCTACAAAGCAGGCACTTATACCACTGAGCTAAACAACACACTTTTGAATAGTTGGAAGTTCATTGAAGAAATTGGAAAGCAATTAAATTTTCCTAGAATTAAATAAAAATGGAAACACAAGTGGGATACAGAAAAAGCAGTTTTAAGAGGAAAGCTAACCTGTTGAGAAAGAAATCACTCTTTGTTTCTCAAATGACCTGGAACCTTGAGACTGCTAAAGACCACACAGAGAACCATTTCAAGACAGAGGCATTGGCAACAAATTCCTGACTAGGGGTATAATAGCTCAAAAAATAATATTAAGAACTGACAAATGATATTGCGTTAAACTGAAAAGTTTTGCACAGTAAAGGAAACAATTAGCAGTTGATAGCCCACAGAAAGGGACATGGTCTTTGCCAGCTACATTTGCAAAAGAAGATTGATATTCAGAATATATAAAGAACTAAAAATCTTAACACCAAAAGAACAAATAATCTAAGAAATGGTGAATGAACAGAACAGATATTTCTCAAAAGAAGTACAAATGGCCAATAAGTATATGAAAAAAAGTTTAATATGTTTAGCTTTCAAGGAGATGCAAGTCAAACTATGTTGAGATTCTATTTCACCACAGTCAAAATGGCTATCATTAACAGTACTGTAAACAATAAATTCTGGCAGAGATGCGGGGTGAAGGGAGCTCTTCTATGCTGTAGATGAGACTGTAAATTAGTGCAGACATTCTGGAAATAAGTATTGGAGTATTGAAAAAAAAACTACTGTAAGATCCATCTATATCATGCCTTGGAAAATACCAAAAAAAATTAAAATCACCATACTATAGAGATACCTGTACCTTGTATGTGTGTGTGAGAGAGAGAGAGAGAGAGAGAGAGAGAGAGAGAGCTGCATACCCATGTTTATTGTGGCACAATTCACAAAGGCCAGGATACAGAAATAGCCTATGTGCCCACTGATAGATGAAAGGATAATGAAATGGCTTTCATGTGGAATTTACAGAGAAAAAAAGTAAATGTGGAATTAGAAAAGAGCTTTTTGGAGAAGAGAAAGCAGATTGAAGGAAGGTGAATGGAAAAAATAAAGGAGGGAATTGGAGGGATGGGTATGATCATTATCTTACATTCATGTATGCAAATTCCACACTGAAACCCATCACTCTGTGTAGTCACTCTTCCTTACAAAAAAAGTAATGCTGCTCTCCTAGCAAAACAATGAAACAGTGGTCATGAGAGGCTGAAAAGGACAGGAAAGAGGGGAAATAGAAAGATGTTAGATGAGGGCACCAAAACACAATGAGGAGGAATTGGTTCTACTTTTCTATAACACCATAGGATAACTATTGGTTACAACAATCTAACATATACTTCAAAATAAGTAGATTACAAAATTTCCCAAGACAGAAATGATTAATATTTGAGGAGATGGAAATATGTATTACTCTGATATGATCATTACACATTTTATACATGAATCAAATTATACTGTACTCATAAATATGTATAAATATTATCTCTCCATAGAATCATACTAATAAAAACACATTTATTTAAAAATTAACAATAAAAATTATTCCCCTATACAGGTGAAGACCGTGTGCCAGAAAAAGTTCTGGCAGTTAATCAGCCATTGCAGTATACTCATGGGACTAAAGTTCAGAATTTTTAACCCTAAGTGCAAATGACTTTCAAACTAGATTTCACTTCATGTACATAATTATGAGGTTTGTCATACATACCAGGTACTGTACTTTGAGAATTGTATACAGAGGTGTGTAAAATAGAAAACAATTTTCAAAAAATTCTAAGAGTATTGTGGCACATAAGATCTGAGGTTAGCTAAGATTATTATTTCAGTAAAACTTAAGAATGAAGTGCTGGTGTCAAGATACTAAAATATAGATTTTTCCTTAACATAATTCATCAAGAGAATTTTGCCCCTGAAATAGAACATCAAAAACAACCATGGAAGCTGAAAATTATAATCAGCCTCGGTCCTCTGAAATCCACAGGAAAAGCTTTTTTTCTGTTTAGAAAACTTATCATCTTGACTTAGAGAATTAACCTTCCTTTTTAAAAAATTCATTTCATGAATGATGCATTTCATGCATATGTATATGGTGACATAGTAAAGCCAAATCAATATGCTTTCACAGGATAGTCCCCAGGGTGAGACATGATTCACTATTTTATTTTCTCCATATGTGACATTTACTTTGGATTACAATGAAGAAGTAACCAAAACTGATTTACAAAATTTATCTCATGATACACTTAACAACCTTGCAAGAGCTTTAGATGCATTATGCGTTGCACTCAACATTGACATTTATTATCTAAAATTCTCATTTATGCTAAAGGCAGGCTCATTCTTTCACTTAGGTAATGAAAATTTAATGCAGTACGCATATGTGTATGAAAAGGAAAGGTGAATATAAAATATATTAAGTAATTCACTTGCCTAGTACAGTAGCAGAAAGAGGACATCATTTTTATTCTCACATTACTCAAGCAACAGATTTTGCAGCAAAAACATCCACTGATGAGTGGGTTTTAGGACTTCCTACATAACAGATTTACTGAGAAAAAGAGAGCTCCAATTTTCAACTTCCTCAACATTCAGAATGTTCCAATGGAACATCTAAAATAAAGATAAGTTTTCCCCATCCGGAGCATGCCTTCAACCTGTGGGCCACTTTAAGATGGCTTCATGACAATCTCCACTACTCACCTGGATGAAAAATGGAAATCCCAAATACCCCAATGCAACTGATTTTGTCTTTTTACTCTTTCTCTTATACATTCAGCTAAGAGAGCAACAGAATGTTATTTTCTAAAACAATTTCTTTCAATGAATCACAGAAGTATGAAGCATGGACACACTGGAAAGAAGTTAAAGAATATGGAGTTTTGGAGGTAAAAATTGAACAGTTTGACAGAAAGTGAATTTTCTGTCAAGCATAGATGTTGCCTTAGTTTCAGTGTTCACGAATCTGCAGAGGGGTAGTGTTGAATGCCACCACTTGGTACAACTGCTTTCATTTAGGCATCTGATCCTGTGGCTGTTTCTCTGTGGATGCTGCAAACTCTGCCTGAGCTAAATTTACTGTTATACATTGAAATAAGTTTGCATCTTATGTGCAGTGAAGCTCCACTGGAATATTCCCTATGGACACATTGATTGAGGTTGCTTTACATCAAGGTATTACTAGGTGTTATAAAATTGCACCTCTGAAACAGGTTCTACATACAAGTGTTTTTTTCAAGAATAAATTTTAAGAATGAAACCTTAAATGGTGATGTTAGATGATTTTTCTGCCAAATATTTCCTTCACCATCTTTACTCTGTGAGTGGAGTATATTTTGCTACACCAGTGATACCCACATGATAACATGACTTGCCTTGGTTGATGGAATAGTAAGAGATATGATAAAGAACCCAGAGATTTGAGTTATGTTTGTACAATGGGACTTAGCTAATTGTGCTTTTGTGAGTGCCATAGAAAGAACATTCTCAGGCAGTAAACTGTTCAAACAAGAATAGGTACTCAGAGCTGACTTGAACCCAGCCTGTAATTTGAGGCCAGTCCTAGCTTAAGCCTAACTAGATCAACTGACCTATAGCCAATGCACAGAGATGTGAGGATAAATGCTTTTATGTTAAACCACTGTGTTTAGGAAAGTTCATTGCCCAGTTATACTGTGGTATGATTGATACCTATCTGCAACCCAACCTATTACAAAAGTAATAATCATAAAATAGAAACAAGTCCTTACACTTAACTATAAAGCAGCTACAGTACAGAAAACTTGATGAACAACAAACATTGTATGCATATAACTAATGAATGTGAAATATATCAACTAGTTGATTATCAGAGTAGTGTTATGTAAAGTACTAGTCCTTTTGGGCTAGAAAGACATTCAGATTATTAGTCCTATATCTAACTATACAGATTAAATATTTACCCAGTCCAATTCTAATTGAATAAACCAACAGCTTGATGAAAAAGACAAGTGATTTCATTTTGAATGTCTATTCCAATGTGTTGTTTCTTATCCTGCTTTTTAGTAAATGAATGATATGTTGAAGTTACAGAAAAATAATGGTGAAAAGGAAAATAAAGCCCCAAAAATAATATGTTGATAATTTAAAACTTTACACTAAGAATTACACTATAATTATGTTATTTTTCTTAAATATGTGTATTATACATGATATAAACAAATCCACTTTGAAAATTCTCCAACACTTTTGCAGATGAAAAAAGTTACATTCACCTGTTAAAACAAATCTTGATAAGGTTATTTGTGTAAAAAAAAGCTAAATATTTTTTTAAAAAGTGTTTTGATCTCTATGACAATATTTTGATTATAGTGGCAAAGATAATTTTGTATCTGTTGTTAAAGTATGTAAAGAAAAAAGATAAATAGTTTTGAACACTTGTTTTAATTACTACTATAATATTTTGATTACAATGAAACATAATTTCATATGAATTGCAAAAATAATGTCAATATCTTACAGTATCTTAAGAAACATTCATTATTTCTAATACTCATGGAGGAATATTTTGAAGTTTACATGTTTCTTCAAAGAAAAAGAATTTTACCTCATTTGTCTTTTGAATAATATACTATTAAAACTTTATATTAAAAGCATACATACAGTAAAGGACTCAGTCAAAATATCATTATTCACAGATGACATGACCCTAATTCTTAATTTACAAGCCCCCAAAAACTCCATCAAAAGAATCCTAGATGCAATAACCAAATTCAGTAATGTAGCAGAATATAAAATAAGCACTCACAGCTCTGGTAAGTGGCTGCGGCCTAGCAAGCTGCGGCTGCCCCAGGGCAAGAACCATCAGCGTTTCCTGAGATCTGTGCCATGCAGGAACTTGGGGCGCTGGGAAAACAAGTAGCAAGCTCACCACTCTGGTAAGCAACTGTGAGCCTACCCAAACATCCACCCCAGCCCTCCCCCCACCGTGAGCAAGTGGGAGCCAGAGATCTGAGGATCTCTTGCCAGTTATGCAATATAGCAAATAAGGGGGATTTCCTTCTGCCATCTCTTTGAAGGCAAATATTTTTATCACTGTTTTGCTCTGTTCTGATTAATGGTATTGCTCTATTCAATATTCTTTTTTTATAAGTTTGGTATTTCCTTCCATTTTGCTGTACCTGATTCAAGGAACAACTATTGTGAAGAAAATGAGATGTACTATTGTACCTATTGCTGTTATCCCGGTAACCTGTTAGGAAGTTCTGTACCAATTTCACTACACTGTCTCAATTGGCTTTATTCCATCTTGTTCTGCTGCATTTTACTACCTTCAAAATAAAATTAAAATAAGCACACAAACATCAATGGCATTTATATACACTAATAAACTCACTAAAAAAGAAATTAGGAAAATAATACTATTCACAATAGCATCAAAAATTAAGTACTAATCTAATAAAGGGAGTGAAAGACCTCTACAATTAAAATTACATCCCTTTGAAAACAGAAATCAAGGACAGAGAATGGAAAGATATCCCCTGTTCTTGGGTAACTAGAACCAATATAATAAAAATAGTTCTACTTTCAAGATTGATACAAAGATTCAATTTAACCCTAATGAAAGCATAAATAGCATTTTTGAGAAACAATCCTAAAGTTTATATGGAACCATAAAAGACCCAGAATGATAAAAGAAATCCTGGGTTATAAAACCAAAGCAGGTGGCATTATAATCGTTGGCTTGAAGTTATACTATGAAGTTACATTGACTAAAACAGTGTAGTACTGGCACAGAAACAGATGTGTGGATCAATGGAACAGAATAGAAGCAAAATTAACCTAATGTACATACTATTTGATCTTTGACAAATGGGCTGAAAATATACACTGGAGGAAAGATAACCTCTTAAGTAAATAGTGCTGGGAAAACTATATCCACATGCAGAACATTGAGTCTGGACCTATATGTCTCACCATGCACTGAACTAAAATCAAATGGATCCAAGATATAAGTGTTAAAACATTTTAATATGCTGGAATATAAAATAAGTACAAATCCTAAAGACATAGGTATAGTCAAGGACTTTATGAATAGAACCTTAATAGGACAAGAAGTAATAGTGAAAACTGACAAATGGGATCATATCAAATTAAAAATCTTGTGAATAGGAAAAGAAAAAGACCAACAGAGTGAAGATAAAATCTACAGAATAGGAAAAAATTTTATCAGCTATTCCTCAGGCAGAAGACTAACATATAGAGTATATAAAGGATTTTTTAAAAATTACACTCCTCAGAATAAAAGACCCAATCATAAAATAGGCAACCAAAATGAATAAACTCATTTCATAAGTACAAAAGGTCAATATATACATGAAAAATATTCAATATCATTGGCCATTAGAGGAGAATGAGTTAAAATTACATTGAGGTATCATCTTTCCCCAGAAAGAATAACCATCATTCAAAAATCTAATAACAAAGGCTGGTAAGAATATGGGAGAAAGAAGTTGGTCTACACTGGTGGTGAGAATGTAAACTAATACAGTTACTGTAGAAACCAGTGGGGATATTCCTGAAAAATACAAATAGAAATTCCATTTGATCTAGCTATCCCCCTTCACGTATCTTCCCAAAAGATTTAAAACCACCATTTTACAAAGATATATGCATACCTATGTTTACAATAGCACAATATAGTATCCCTAGATCTTGAAAATAGTGTATGTGTCCATCAACAGATGAATGGATAAGTAAGGCATGGTATTCACATATGATGGAGTACTATTCTCCCATAAAGAAAACTGAACTAGAGGCATTCATAGGTAAATCAATGCAATGTGAGAACATAATGTTAAGTGAAATAAATCAGACACACAAACTTAAATATCACGTAGTTTCTCTTACATGGAAAAAATCAATATATACACATATATATACACACACATATATATCAAAATAGAAAACATAAATAGGAAGAAATTCAAAGAAAAGATATATATATATATATAATACTATATACTATACATTAGTAGCATATATATACACTATATTAGTATATATATTTATATACTATACAGTACTGAAAATATACATATATATATATATATATATATATATACATATATATGTGTATATACTAATTCTTTATCCATTGAATTTCCTTGATGTTTTTGTAATGGGTAATATTTAATTTCTCATGTTATCACTTCTTAGGAAGCAAGAACTTTGGTTTTTTTATTTAAAGAGAAAAAAAGGGTAGAAATATTACAGAATTTCAAAAAAAGATAAACAGTAAGAAATCACTAGTTGATAAATTACATATTGTTCTTTTAGAAATAGTCGTTCAAGTTACATAATTAAAGTACACAAAGTGGACACTCAAGCAGTGAGACTGCAAACAGATCTGTGCAACAATCCAACAAGAACTTAGAAATATGGTTATCATCCTACACACTTAAATATACATGCAGTTATATCTTTTATAGCACTTCCTATTTCCTCTTTTCTACAATAACAATTACACATTTTTAAAATTTTATTTAAAGAGAAGAAGAAAGGCAAAACAGAAAAAAGGGTTGTAACAATACAGAATTCTAAAAGAAAAAAAGAGAAAAAAGGAAAAATGGAAAAAAACTAAGAAATCACTAGTTGATAAATTACATATTGTCATCTTGGATGTAGTTTTTCAGGTTACAAAGTTAAAGGATACATAGTTGTTCAAGTTACAAAACTAAAGCACACCAAGTGGACACTCAGACTGTGAGACTGCAAACAGTTCTGCTCAAAGATCCAACAAAGATTCAGCAATGTGGTCATCTGTTTTACACACTCAAACATACATGCAGTTATATCCCTTAGAGCACTTTCTTTTCCTCTTTTTTTTACAATAGCAATTACACATTTTGGCTTTATTACACTTATAGTAGTTCTTATTTACTTTTACAATAGAGATGCAATGTGATATTTATAAATATGATGCTTATTTATTTCACTAATGAGGATAGTCTCAAGTTGTCTCTACTTACCTATGAAGGCCTCAAGGTCATCCTTTTTTATAGTTGAGTAATATTACATTGTATAAAAATGCCACATCTTTTTCATCCACTCTGCAGTAGATGGGCACCTTGGTTGTTTCCAAGATTTAGCTATTACAAATTGTGCTGCTATGAACATGGCTGCACATATATCACTGTGATATGAACTTTTCAGTTCTTCTGGGAAAATAGGAGGGGAATAGCTGGACTCAAAGGGCTTCCAATCCTAGTTTTCTGAGAATTCTCCATATTGATTTCCATAATGGTTGCACCAATCTACATTCCCACCAACAGTGGAGCACTGTTCCCTTTTCCCTGCAGCCTCACCAATATTTGTTATCAGTTGATTTCTTGATGGCAGCTATTGTTTTCTGAGTGAGGTGAAATCTCAATGTTGTTTTAATTTGCATTTCTCAAATGACCACTGATGGTGAGCATTTCTTTATGTATTTATTTGCCATTTATATATCTTTCTCTGAGAACTGTGAGTTCATCTCAGATGCCCATTTTTGGAGACGGTTTTTGAATTTGGGGAACTTGATGTTTTTCAATTCTTTCTATGTTCTGGATATAAGTCCTTTGAGCAGTTGCTGGCTAAAATTCTTTCCAATTTATGGGTTTTCTTTTCACTGTGTTGGTGATTTCTTTAGAAGTGCAGAAACTTTTCAATAATATGGGATTCCAGTTGTTGATTCTTTGAAGTGTTTCCTGTGCAGTGTGCATTTTGTTCATGATTTCTCTGCCTACTCCTATGTCTCCAAGGCTTCTACCTACCTTGTCTTCCAGTAGATTTAGTGCTTCTGTTTTAACATTTAGGTCTTTGATCCATTTAGATGTTAGCTTTGTGCATGGTGATAGGCATGTATCTAGTTTCAGTCTTTGGCATGTAGAGAGCCAATTTTTCCAACACCATTTATTAAAGAGGCTATCCTTCTTCCTGTGGACATATTTAGCCCCTTTATCAAATATAAGGTGGCTAAGTGTCTTTGTAGTTGTGCTTGCATTTTCTTATCTATTCCATTGATCCTCAGGTCTATTTCTTTGCCAGTACCAAGCTGATTTTATCACTGTGGCTTTATAGTACTGTTTCAAGTCAGGAATTGAGATGCCTCCTGTCTTGCTTTTGTTGCCCAGAATTGCCTTTGCTGTTCTAGATATCTTCTGTTTCCAAATGAATTTTAGGAGTGTTTTATCTGGATCTGTGAGGTGTCTTAATGGTATTTTGATTGGGATTGTGTTAAATCTGTATAACTGTTTTGGGAGTATGGCAATTTTCACAGTGTTGGTTCTTCCTAGCCAAGAGCAAGGAATATCCTTCCATTTCCTAATATTCTCTTGAATCTTGTTTAGCATAGTATAATTTTCATCATATAGGTCTTTTACATTCTTAGTTAGGTTTATTCCTAAGTATTTCATTTTTTAGATGTTATTGTAAAGGGTGATATTTCCATAATTTCTCTCATTTTTTGTTTTTGTACAGGAATGCTACTGATTTTTGAGCATTGACTTCATATCCAGCTATACAGCTGAACTTGTTTATTACTTCTAGTAATCTTTTAATGGAGTTCTTTGGGTCTTCTATATAGAGTATCATGTCATCTGCAAATAGTGATAATTTAACTTCTTCTTTTCCTATCTTTATTTCTTTTATTTTTTCTTTCTTGTCTGATTGCCCTGGCTAGTGTTTCCAGAACTATAGTGAAAAGGAGTGGTGATAGTGGACATCCTCATCAACAAGAACTTTGGAACACATTGATCTCTGATCTTCAGATGATATTTGTCATAATAATATCTTATAAATTTCCATGGCAATGTTTTAAAGATTTCTCAAAGAGTATTACAAAATTTTAAAGAATATTTTATGTATATTTAGACATCAATTCCAAAGTTAATTTTCCTTCAATGTGCCAGACCTCATTTTCCTTCAGTATCATTTCCCTTCATCTGAAATAATTCAGCATATTTTGTAATACAGGACTGGTGGTACAAATTCTCTTCATTTTCTTTACATATGCTAATTTGTCTAATCCATACTACTAGTTTCTTTTAGTTCACTGACAGAAAGTTTTGTGCTATTATCTGTTTCTTTTTTGCATAAGAAAATATTTTTTGTCTCTGAATACTCTGAAGATAATGATACACTGTATATTAACTACTATTATTCTCTTATTTTGTTATGAAGTTTTATTTTATGAAAAATAAAAGATGTAGATTTTGAAGGTATATTGACTGAAGTGAAAAGTTTTAACCAAGTCTTTAGAGCACCTTCAATGACACTCGCCATAAAGAGCTTAAAAAAAATAGGAAATTTGTTCTTTTTTTTATTTAAATAGAAAAAAAAGAGAAAAAGGGAAGCAATAATACAAAATTCCAAATTAAAAAAATGAAAACAAATGAAATAAACACTAAGAAATCACTAGTTGCAAATTAAATACTGTCATCTTAGAAATAGTTGTTCTAGTTACAGAATTACAGCACACAAAAGTGGACATTCAAACCATGAGACTGAAAACAGTTCTTCTCAATGATCTAACAAAAACTTAATAATATGATTATGAATTCTACACACTTAACCATACATGCAATTATATCCTTTAGAGCACTTTCTTTTCCTCTCTTTTTTACAATAGAAATTACACATTTTGGGTTTTATAACTCCTACATTTCTTATTACTTTTTACACTAGAGGCACAATGTAATATTTACAAATATTATTCTTATTTATTTCACTTATGAGAATAGGCTCAAGTTGCCTCCATTTCAATATGAAGGACTCAAGATTATCCTTTTTTATAGCTGAGTAATATTTCATTGTATTAAAATGCCACATCTTTTTCATCCATTCTGCAGTTGATGGGCACTTTGGTTTCCAAGACAAAAGACTTATGTCTTGTGCTTACAAATTGTGCTGCTTTGTCTTACAAATTGTGCTGCTATGAACATGGGTGCACATATATCACTGTGATATGACCTTTTCAGTTCTTCTGGGAAAATAGCCAGGAGGGGAATAGCTGGGTTGAATGGAACTTCCAATCCTAGTCTTCTGAGAAATCTCCATATTGATTTCCACACTTGTTGCACCAGTCTACATTCCCACCAACAGTGAAGCAGTTTTCCTTTTCCCCACAGCCTCACCAATATTTGTTATCAGTTGTTTTCTTTCTGGAGTGAGGTGAAATCTCAATGCTGTTTTAATTTGCATTTCTTGAATGACCAGTAATGGTGAACATTTCTTCATGCAATTATTTGCCATTTGTATATCTTCCTCTCAGAACTGTGTTCATTTCAGATGCCCATTATTGGAGAGGGTCTTTGAATTTGGGGGCTTGATGGTTTTCAGTTCTTTATATGTTCTGGATATAAGTCCTTTGTTTGAGGGGTTGCAGGGTAAAATTCTTTCCAATTCTATGGGTTTTCTTTTCACTGTGTTGGTGATTCCTTTTGAAGTGCAGAAACTTTTCAATAATATGAGATTCCAGTTGTTGATTCTTTGAAGTGTTTCCCGTGCAGTTTGCATTTTGTTCATGAATTCTCTGCCTACCTCTATGTCTCCAAGACTTCTACCTACCTTGTCTTCCAGTAGATTTAGTGTTTATGTTGTGATATTTAGGTCTTTGATCCATTTAGACTTTATTTGTGTGCATGATGATAGGTTTGGATCTTTGGCATGTAGAGAGCCAGTTTTTCCAACACCATTTATTAAAGAGGCTATCCTTCCTCCCATGAAAATGTTTAGCCCCTTTGTCAAATATAAGCTAGCTGAGTGTCTTTGTAGCTGTGCTTCCATTTCCTAATCTGTTCCATTGATCCTCAGGTCTATTTCTTTGCCAGTACCAGGCTAATTTTATCACTATGGCTTTGTAGTATAGTTTCAAGTCAGGAATTGAGATGCCTCCTGTCTTGCTTTTGTTGTGCAGAATTGCCTTTGCTATTCTAGGTTCCTTCTGTTTCCAAATGAATTTTAGGAGTGTTTTCTTTAGATCTGTAAGGTGTGTTAATGGTATTTTGATTGGGATTGTATTAAATCTCTATAATAGTTTTTGGAGTATGGCAATTTTCACAATGTTGGTTCTCCCTAGCCAAGAGCAAGGAATATCCTTCCATTTCCTAATATTCTCTTCAATCTTGTTTAGCATAGTATAATTTTCATCATATAGGTCTTTTACCTTTTTAGTTAGGTTTATTTCTAAATATTTCATTTTTTAAGCTGCTGTTGTGAAGGGTGATATTTCCATAATTTCTCTCTCAGTGAGTTTTTTGTTTGTGGAAAAGAATGCTATTGACTTTTGAGCATTGAGTTTGTATACTGCTACCCTGCTGAGTTTGTTTATTACTTCTAATAATCTTTTAATGGAGTTTTTTGGATCTTCTATATAGAGTATCATGTCATCTGCAAATTGTGATAATTTAACTTCTTCCTTTCCTATTTTTATTCCTTTTATTTTTCTCTCTTGTCTGATTGCCCTGGCTAGTTTTTCCAGAATAGGAGTGGTGATAGTGGACATCCTTGTCTTGTTCCTGATTTTAAAGTGAAAGCTTTCAGTTTTTGTCTCTTTAGGTAATGTTGGCTATTGGTTTGTCACAGACAGCCTTTATATGATTGAGGTAGACACCATGTATTCTGAGTTTCTGAAGGGTTTTTATCATCAACATGTGTTGGACTTTATTGAAAGCTTTTTCTGCATCTATTGAGATGATCATGTGGTTTTTGTTTTTGGCTCTTTTGATGTGGTGTATCACATTTATTGATTAATGTATGTTAAACCATCCCTGCATTTCTGGAATGAACTCCACTTGGTCATGATGTATAATCTTCTTGATGATTTGCTGCATTCTATTTGCCAGTATTTTATTGCGAATCTTTGCATCAATGTTCATTAGTGATACTGGCCTATAGTTCCCCTTTTTGGTTGGATCTTTCTCTGGTTTTGGTATGCGAATGATACTTGCCTTTAGGAATGATTTAGGGAGGGTTGCTACCTTTTCAATTTCATCAAAGAGTTTAAGGAGTATTGGCATCAAATCTCTAAATTTGATGTAGAGTTCAGCTGTGAATCTATCAGGACATGGGTTTTTCTTTATTTTGAATTACATTTTCAATTTCAATAGCTGATATTGGGTTATTCAAAATTGATATATCTTCTTGGTTGAGCTTTGGTAGTTCATACGTTTCTAGAAATCTGTCCATTTCCTCTGTGTTTTCTACTCTAGATTTTCAAAGTAGGTATTCATGATCTTTTGAATTTCCATGGGATCTGTAGTAATTTCCCCCTTTTCAGTCCTTTTCAGTTAATTTGGTTTTTTTCTTTGTTTTTCTTTATGAGGTTAGCTATACGTTTGTTGATTTTATTGGTTCTCTCAACAAAACAGCTTTTTGATTCGTTAATTTGTTTTTTTTTTTAGTTTCAATTGCATTGATTTCTGCTATAATCTTTACAATTTCCTCTCTTGTATGATCTTTGGGTTTAGCTTGCTCTTCTTTTTCTAAAAGCTTGAGATGAAGCATTAGGTTGTGTATTTGTGTTTGTTCTGTTTTCTTGATATGACTATTCATTGCTATATATTTCCCTCTTAAGACTATTTCATTGCATCCCACAGGCTACAGTATGTTGTTTCCACATTTTCAATGAAATGTAGGTATTGCTTTATTTCTTCTGTAGTTTTATCTGTATCCCACTGGTTGTTCAAAAGGTTGTTATTTAATTTCCATGTATTTATGCAGATCTTGCAGCTTTTTTGCCATTAATTTCCAATTTCAGTGCACTATGGTCAGATAGTGTGCATGGTATGATTTGAATACCTTTGCAGTTACTTAAGAATATTTTATGGGATAATATATGGTCTATTTTGGAGAATGTTCCATGTACAGCTGAGAAGAATATGTATTCTAATATGGTTGGGTGGAACACTGTAAACATCTACTAAGTCCAATTGCTTGCAGGTATGATTCAGTTCTATTATTTTTTTGCTGACTTTTTGTCTAGTTGATCTATCTCCTTGTGACAATAGGGTGTTAAGGTCCCCTGTTATAATTGTGTTATTGTGTATTTGGTTTTTCACGTCCATTAGTATCTGTCTTATATAGTTAGGTGCTCCTGTATTGGGTGCATATATATTTATAATTGTTAGTTCTTCCTCTTGAATTTTTCCACTAACAAGTATGTTGTGACTTTCTTTATCTCTTTTAATTATTTTAGTTTTGAAGTTCACATTGTCTGCAAATATATCAGTTAGCCCTACTTTTTTCTGGGTTCCTGTTGCATAGAGTGTTGTTTTCCGTCCTTTGACTTTTAATCTATGAGTTTCCTTTTGGGTCAGATGTGTTTCTTGTATACAGCATATTGTGGGATCCTGTTTCTTGATCAATTCTGTCAGCCTATTTCATTTGATAGGTGAATTGAGGCCATTTACATTTATGGATATCACTGATATGTACTGCCTTGACTTTGCCATGTTATGTTCCAGTTGTTTGATTTCTGCTTTTCCCCATTCTTTAATTGCTTGTCCTACCTGTTGGTTTCTTTCTGTTGTTATTCTGGGGGTTGTGGTCATTTTTATCTCAGTCTAGTATGTCTTTCAATATTCTTCCTAGGGTTGGTTTGGTGGACATGAATTTCTTCAGTTGTTCTTTGTCATGGAAGTATCTTGTTTCTCCTTTAAATCTGAATGAAATTTTGCTGGGCACATCAGTCTGGGTTGAAGGTTGTTTTCTTTCAAGGCTTGAAATTCCTCACTCCAAGCTCTTCTTGACTTGAGGGTTTGTACTGAAAAGTCTGCTGTGAATCTAATGGGCTTTCCTTGATGGTTGAGTTGTGTCTTTTCTCTAACAGCTTTTAGTATTCTGTTTTTATGCTGTATGTCAGAGACCTTGATTATTTTATGTCTGGTTGTAGACTTATGTTGGTTGTGACTGTTTGGCATCCTATATGCCTCACTTATCTGCATATCAGATTTTCCCCTCATGTTTGGGAAATTTTCTTCTATTACTTCTGTGAATATTTTGGCTATATCATTTGCATTGAATTTGCCTCTATACTGATGCCTATTAATCTTGTATTTTTTCTCTTGGCATTATCTTGAAACTGTTGGATTATCACTTCATGCTGCTTTGTTATTTTTAAAAGTTCCATCCTTTCATAATCACTTATTGTGATCCTGTCCTCAAGGGTCAAAATCCTATCCTCAGCTTCATTTAAATGATTTTGCACACTTTGAATAGAATTTTTTGTTTCTTAGATGTCTCTTTGGGTTTGTTTCATGAATTCTGCATGTTTTCTATATTGTTCACTCAAGGTTTCAATCAGTGTCCCATGGTGCCATACTTTTTTCTCTATTTCTTCTTTAGCTGCATTCAACAACTCCTTTACTAAGATGGTTATTTCTATCTTTACAGGAGAGATTACTTCTAATTTGATTTCCTCTATAGCCTCATGGAGTAGTTTTTTTTATTTCACTTGCTATCTTTTCAGATGTTTCTGTTGTGTTCCTTTTGAAGTCCTCTATTTCAGTGTCTCCTGTACTTGCCCCTGGTGTGCTAGATGTTCAAAATCGCATTTTGCTTTTTCCTTTTTCCATTTTCCCCTTTTGAATTAATATTTGGTCCTTCAGTCCCACTAGTGTTAACTGATGGTAGTGTGTATCTTGGGGTCCTAATGTAAGGTTGATATTTGTCCAATTGCTGGATCCCACAATGAAGAGGTAGGCCAGTCACCTGACTTCCCACTGCTGGGCCTGTTGGATGAGTTCTATTATCTTCCTTGACTGTCAAGCATAGTAGTATTGATGTAGATCAACTTTAATTACTGCTGTTTATTTATCTTCAGGTTATTCCAGGTCACCAAATCTCCCTGTCTATAGTATTTGTGTTGGCTGAGGCTCTACTGTGTCCTTATTGTATGCTTGTGTGTCTCATAAGCCCTTTTGATTTTCTCCAATTTGGGGGATTCCTTATTGGCACACTCCTCACTCTGTCTGATGTTATCTGTGGGTAGGAAGGAGTCACCCCCACTCTTGTCAGACTCACTAAGGTCCTACAGTTAGTTGGAGGGAGCTTTTCTACTGGCCCTATTTACCCACTGTACTCCTCTATTTTAGGGACATACTACACTGACTGGAGCCTGTGGAGATCTTCCATTTGGGTGAGGCTCTCACTGAATCTTCCCTCAAGCTAGCATGGTTAACCCACTTTAGTCCAAGGTTCTGGGAGAAAGGGTGGGAGCTCTGGCTGAAGTTCTCTCGTCCCAAAATGTCATCTGCAGAGAAGGCAGGGCCAAAGGGGAGGTCGGAGTTTAAGCTGGGCTGGGTGCCTCTGGCTGGAGTTCCCTATGCTGCGAGGTGGCCTCTTGAAAATTTGTTCTTAACCAAACAAAATATGTGTCCAAAGAAGGATTAAATAAGCACATCTGAAGAGAAGGTAGGTGAGAGTCAATGTGAAAGGTTTGAATAGAGTAAGTGTTAGGAGTATTTTAAACTAAGTATTAGGAGTATTTTAAACTATTTTTTACCACTTAATCATCATGGATGCACATTGTAAAGATGACAATGTTTCAATGTGTTTCTGACTTCATGGAATTTTTCCAGTTGGAAAATAATTAATCAGTGAGTGTAAGTCTTGTTTTTAAATTATCTTCAGGTATCATTTTATTGGTAGTAAAATTTTACCATTGAGGATTCCCTTAGAATCCTGGACCCTAGTCATGAAGGAAAGCATCAATTTATACACTTAAATTCCAGTCCTTCTCCATTTATTATATGCATTCATTATAGCAGGCAAGTAGCATGACCAAAGAGAAAGTTTAGTTTTTCTTTATTTTTGATGTAGAAACATAGTTTTTAAGTTACAGTTGAGAAGAAAAATTGAATAAACCTATAAGATGCTTTTCATGAAAGTTATGGCTTTTAAAAAGTTAAAGAAAGGCTTTTTTAAAACTAGCTATTACATGGAACAATAACTACAAGATAAGGATTGAGGCATTCATCATCTATTTTATGCATTTCAAAAGTCTGAAGTGAAAATGTTAAACTTTATTCACAAAGTCGAGTTGGGAAATACACCATAAGTACATACTAAGAAAGGATTCCTCTTTCTTTCACTTATAATCAATAAGATTACTTAGCAAACATTTGTCCTGTTGACAAATATTGACAGAATGAGTTATCTCTGTACTGCCTTCCCTGGATAGGTGTGGAATCTCTGAAGAAATGAGATAGTAGGTTCTTTAGATATTTTTCCTGCTGAAGGAATCTTTCATAAATACATGGCCACAACATTTTATAATGATCATTCATAACTTCAAAACTGAAGCTGTTCCTAGTTTTGAAACATATTCTTTGGTACAACTAAAACAAGAAAAGCTGCATGCAGAGCATGATAAACTCTAATCCTTCCTTACAAAAGAAAACCAATTCAGAATTTAAACCCTTTCTTCTTTATTGAGTTCTGCTACACATGACTCATCAAAAGATATGTTTGATACAAAGAAAATTGGATTGTTATAAAGGTTCAGGTGTTCTAATGAAGGCTCTATAGATTTACATGCTCTAAGGAAGCTTCTATGTGTAATTAGAGTCCAGGAGCCCAGTGAAATCCATAAAAGCAATTTCACTGTCCATGAGAAAATTTATGCTTAATACTTGCTTTTGGCCATGAAAAGATTATTTAAGACAACAAAGAATTATTCTTGTTCTTTCAAAGATAAGTTAAAGCAATCTGCTGCAAATTCAAAATTCTGTTAGGAGAAGTTTTACAGATATTTGTGTGCTCAAGGAAACCAATCAATGGAAACTGGTCAAAGAATAAAAAAATAAAAGTGTAAGAAGAAAATTGTGGAACAAATAGCTTTCCTTACATGTTCATATTTTGAATGTTTTATGTACAAATGTGCAGAGAGCAAACCAGTTTGATAAAACTTGAAACATAAATGATTTGAAGTATCTTTTTTGAGAAAAATAACACAAAATTATAAATATATAATTATATATAGAAGTACATATTTATGAGAAGAGCTGTACAGTACAAATTATAAAAGAAAATTACCATTCATCAGAAATCCAGAAAAAGTCAAAGAATTTTATTATTTACCTATTTAATATGCTTGTAGTTTTTCTAAAAGTTTTGATGTCATGCTCTTCAAACACTTCTTTGTATAACATGGAAAGCTATATTGATCATTTCCCATGACTAACCAAACAATGCTTCTTATGATAATAGTATAGAAAGGTTTCTTTCAGTTTTGCTACTATCATTATTAGTAATGTCATATTAGTGGATTTTGTACTCTTAAAATATATATGTCCATATTTTAACCCTTGGTTCCTGTGATTGTAACCTTCTTTGGATTTAAGTGTGATTAAGAACTTTTAAGTGGAATTAAAAACTTTTATGTGAGACAGACAAAGTAGAAAGACATATCAAGATGGAGGTAGACAGAGCCACAAGAAATGAGAAGAGAAGCATGAGATGGACGCTCTCTCCAAGTTAGCAGAAGAGAGCAATCCTGCCAACACCACCTTGAATGCCAACTTCTGTCCTCAAGAACTGTGTGAGAAAAATAAATTTCTGTTGTTTTAAGCTTCCAAGTTTATAATAATTTGCAATGGGAACTCTAAGAAATTATGTAGTCAATGTTTCTCTATTTTTCTTTTTTTGGGAGGTGAGGTACAGGGGATCAAACTAATGACCTCACACTTACCAGGCAGGCATTTGAGCAGCTGAGCTAAATCCTTGGCCCCAGTGTCCTTCCAAGTAAGTTTCTTTTGCATATAAAATGTAAGAATTCTGAAAAGTTTTTTCAATATTAATCCTAAATAATTTTTGAATTGATGATATTTGCTAACATGTTTGTGTCATTGTCTTCACGAGGGTGACACAAAATATATTTTATGTTATTTTTTTCTTAAAGAGAGGTTACTCTAGACCACGAGAATTAATTATCCAGTTACAATTTTACACAATTAAAACACTGTTTACTCTAGATTCTGACTTTTTAAGTTTCATATTTTATTTTATTTTATATTTCATAATTTTATTTCTCCTCCACAAACCACAAACTTGGACTGGACATCACAGGATAAATTCAAAAAACTGTATGACTACTGGTTCTATACACTTAAGCACATAGGATACTTAAGTACATGCATGAAGTAATTATCCACAGAGTTGACTGAGAACCTCAAAAATATATCACTACACTCAAATTATGTGTAATTTATCTGTTACATATCCCAATGCCAGAAATGCCTATAGCACTTCAACACCACTTGACATGAGGTGGAACATGACATGAAAAGTACAAAGTCACATCAGTCTTACTAAAGTAATAAAGTACTTTCACATTTTTTACCAAGAAAGTATTATGTGAATACATGGAATGGGGCATGCAAGTAAGATTCCTAAAATGACTTCATTTGGCTTCACAGGAAACCCACCTCTCATGGAGATTTACATTTTCAAAGTGTGAAGAAACCTCCTTTTTGATTTACTAACATACTCTTCTATTCTATTAGATGAAATAAGAAGGACACTCAGGGTTTTCATACTCATAAAATATTTTTTACTTCCAGTGCTACAACTAGTCAGTATAGACTAGATGGTTTAAACAGCAAACACTTATTTCTCACAGTTCTTGGATTTTCCAAGCCCAAAATCAAGGTGACTTCAAGTCCCACATGTGGTTTACAAATGTCCATGTTTGTCTGTTCCTTCCATAGTCAAATGGCATAGAGCAGAATCTCTCTCTCTATATTTCTGTATCTTCTTATAAAAGCCTTAATTAATCCTATTCATGAAAACTCTACCCTCATGAGCTAACTATTTCTCAAAAGCCTGACTACTGAATACACATAATCACACTGGGATTAAGGATTTTAATATGCTGATTTTAAGAAGACACAAATTTTTAATTTGTAACAATTGCCCTTAACACTTTTACCTGCTTAGTAAACTCAAATATACACTTCAAATCATATATAACTTATTGGCTTCTGTACAAAATGTCTGTGAATTTTCTAGCATGGTTAATACATATTTGTCGTAATATGCATTACCACAAATGCATTTAAATACTAAACCATTAAGTACTAAGTCAAAATATAAATTTGTTTTAGTATTTAAATACAATGGCATTATAGTCTGCTTCCCTTATAAGATTTTGAATCTCTTATGGATGAGTCATCAAGTCATCTTGGTATTCCTTTCCACATGCATGAAAAATCCTCAAAATACATTTGTGTAAAGAAAGCAGTTTATGATATTAACAAGATAAAGCACATAAATAATAATTAATTCAACATTAAACAAATATTTACAGATTGATTATCTCCCATATGCCAGACTCTGTTCTGGGAGCTAGGGAAATATCAATGAAAAAAAAAAAACAGTTCTACTAAGTAAGTGTGTTGAAAGATGTGACAACTACAGAAAACCAGAGAGGATACAGTTGGAGCATCAAAAGTGAGGAAGCCAGCAAGCAATTTTACATAGTATTATCAGGTTTGGGTTATTGAAACAGTAACATTTAAAAACAAAGAAGGCAATGGAGTTAGGCATGCAATTAAACATACAAAAAGGAGTTACAGACAGAGGAAATAGTTCTCAGGCTTTAAGACAGTAGACCCTCTAATGTATCTGAGGAGTAAGGAGACCAAATATTACCAAGGAGGTAAAGGAGGTGGCACAGGGGGCAAGGGACTAACAGGGTTTATAAAACAGACACTTTAAAGCCTTACAGAGAATTCAATTCTTGAAAGAACAGAAGGATTTCTCCAGTTTTAAAATATATTGCAACGTCTCAAATGAGGGACTATCAGAAGTAATTAGAGGATAGTGAATAATAGTTTTCATTGAGCTGGAAGCAAAACGACTGTGAAGCAGACAGACTGTGACCATGTATAAATGAAGGAGGAATCTTCAGGATTTTATGAAGAGGACTGAAATAGAAAAAAAGAAGAATCAAGATGAATGTTTTGACATAAATAAGTAAAATTATGAGTTTAGCATTAAGATGGGAGATGCTATGAGACTAGCAAAGCTTTTGAACTAACTTAGATCTTAATTTGGAATTTAAGTTTAAATATGTTGTTTAAACCTAAATAGAGGTGTCAAAATGGAAATATTGAACAGACCTGAACTAGAAACATAAATCTGGAGATTATAATATTATTAAATAATATTATAATATTATTTATGAGATTTAATTTACAAGACTGGATGAATTCTCCAAAATGTAAGTCTTTTAAAAAAACAATGGAAAATTACATGGGCTGAAACTTGTGGCATTATATCAACTGGAGGAGAAAGAGTAATCAGCAAAGATAGGGAAAGAACAACCAATAACACATGAAAACAAATTTTAAAATGTGCAGCACACTGACAACCAGGTAGATAAAATGTAGAGTAGAGACTATTCAAATGCCTTTCCAATGACACATCACACAAATTCAGAGTGATAATTAATGACTGGATCTAACAACATGGAGATCAATGGTGACCTTGAGAGTGGAAAAATTTGAAGGAGTAGTAGAGGATTAATAGAGAAGACATAGAAAGAATTAGGGACAACTAGTAATAACAACTTTTCCAAGGAGTGTTGCTTCAAAGAGAAATATAGTAACAGGGTAGAGATTAAAAAGAAAAGAGGAACTGAGAAATACTTTTAAGGCAGATAATGTAAAGACAAACTTGTACAGTTAGCAATAATTTCATTTGGCAAGGGGCCAGTGATATTGGGAGCAAGAGAGCTCTGGAGAAATATCCAAGAGATAGAATTTCTGGAGGAACCAGGTTTAAATGAAAATGCAAGTAGATATTCTGGGCAGCAGAACTCAGTGCCTGAGGAAACCAAGAGATGTGAAAGACCAGAGAAGGGAAAAATAAGTGAACTAGGGAAATATTATTCCCAATTAGCATGGAAAGCTTATGTGAAACATATACTGATGAAATTGGAAGTACTACTATCTGCTACTTTGAATCCAGGTATGGTATATGGAAATCTGAATATGATCAGAGTTGTAACTTTGTGATGAAAATACCCAAAGTAAGAAAGTGGCAAGGAAGTTGTGTGTTTCAAGTGATTAAATATAATTTATTAACTATGAAATTTAAGCCAGATTTAAAAAGAGGAATAGACACTTTAAAAGACTGAAAAATGGTGAAAATCAGCCAAATGAGATCTCAGTACAACTAAAGGAGTTTTAGAGTCAGTATTCTATGGAACAGAAATGGAAAGTTTAAGAAGTGACTACCAGGGAGTATAATTCATAAAAATGAGATACTAGAGAACAAGTAGCTACTGTTAATTCATGGCCCAAAGTACAACCATGGGAGTGAATGGCTAAAACCATGGGGAGAAGGAGAGATGAAAGAATTGAGAATTCAAGGTCATAGAAGAGTCATTTACCTATATATTAAAATTAGCATAAATGAAACAAACATGGGTAATGTAGAGAATGACAGTAAGCTACAAGCTAAAAAGTGAGAAATAAGTATGCATGTTCCAAGACGCTGGGAAACACAGTGTCAAGTAGTGGGTGATTTTTGATCCAATGACATAACTTTCAAGTCTAGGAATTATTTGGAAAGGGGAAGGGATAGAGGAATAGTGATATAGAAATAATGAGACAATGAAAAGGACTCCTAGTAACTCCAGGTCTAAAGAAAGAAAGACTGTGGTGTCTACAGGGGCAGCATCTTCAGAATGGACTCCAGTTTTTAAGAGCAGGAAGGTAAAAATAACATTCATTTAGCAGATAGATATATAAAGAAATGTAGCTACTAGACCAATACAAAATTGATGTTGGAAGAACTTGGGAGAGAAGAAAAATGAGGGTTGAATAAAATGAACTGCAAGGTTGCATGATGATAAAATAGTGATCACAGTGGTTGACTTGGGAGTCTGGGGTTTTTTAAAATATCTGACACATGCAGTAATAAAAGATGAAATGAGATAAATCTTAGTGAATTCAAAGCAGAACATAGTGGTAGAAGTTGTGGGGTTAAATTTAAGTAGTATGTAAAGGTTGCAAATAAAATATTAAAAGAAAAAAACAACTATAAGAATCAATTTGGAAGAGTGATGGCAATTCAGATGGAGATGTGACATGTATTAACCTTTCATTAAAGTGCACAGTGAGCACAAGTTGCCTGAAGTAACTCTCATTGTCCTAATGTCACTGAAACAACAGATCAGTGTTTATAGCGCCAACTTGGAGAACTCATCACTAGGTATAACATCAGGAAGAATATCAGCTTTTAGCCCAGAGTAGCTACCCTATGTCTGCCTGCTACATGCCAGGAAAGTGCTCCCACAAGGTAATATCTTACCACTGAATTTTGAATCCTAATCTAATAAATAGTTGGTAGATATGGGTAGGGGACGTAAAATCAAGAATAGAGTGTGTCTTGACAATGTAAGAAGGCAATACAGAACTAATCTAAATATATTTTTATTTAAATGTATTACTTTGAACATATGAATCAGACAGATTTAGGGCTCATCAGGGATTCTGGCCCATAGAAATGGTCTAATGTCTAACATTTCTAAATTTTGTCTCACAAAATAATTAATGGATCCTTCAGTTCTCTGGTCCTATTATTATTTAACAGAATTTAATCTAATGGAAAGTAAATTGCCAACTTTGGAATAATAATCTTGGAATAACTGAACTATTGGGAGAAATGATCTTATATAAAATGAAAGAGAAAAAGAAATAAAGAACACCCAAAATAGCTTGAATATCAATGAAAAGGAGAAACTAATGAGACTAATATTTCCCTGATACCTAATCTGACAAACCTGACTTTCCTTGCCCAGGGCTGATCCGTTTTAAAGAAATGTCTGAGGTAAGTCTCAAAGCTGTAAGCATTGCTAGTTTTATTCATTACAGGAATTAATACCTAGATCATGAAGCTATATCACAGTGCAGATCTACCTTCACCCAATATTGGACTCTGCTTATTTCAAATTTGTACTGTTATCAGTGCTCAGGTCTACCCTCTGTTAACAACAAAGCCCATTTCTCTAGAAAGCTCATGACCAACTGCAGTGAGTAAAGTTACCAATGATAAGATTCTCATCAATTACTGAAAACAATCTTTACTAATAAGTATATTTATTAATATCAAAGAGAGTGTCTCTCATCAGTTACTAGGCTATTTATGACTTCATTTATCTTTTCTTCAGATATCAGCAATAGAAATCAGTTTAAATTTTCTGCTTAAAAATACATTACTCCACACTCCAAATGGGATAAGTATTATTTCCCTTACATATTTACATAATGTTATATATGAAATATTATCTATCACTGTATATTATCACAGAAAAAACCACTACTCTTTTTAGACCTCTATTAGCTTCCTTGTCCAATTTGTAGAAAACCCGTATTATAAGACTTGCCAATGAAAAAGTGTACTATTTATAACTATTTCTTAAGTATTTAAAGCTTGACTCTTTTGGCAGCTCAAAATATGTGAGAAATTCAAAAGATGCTAACTAGTTGAGACCAAGCTAATAGAAATAGAAATACTATGTTATACTTTACTAAGAAACTTTCCATTAGATGTGTAAGTAAGTGACGAACAAATCTATTCCTAAATATTACAGAATTACTCTTCCTGAATTTCTTTAAATAATAAAATCTTAAAGGATACTTTTGATGTTTTCATTACTGACCTGAGAGGCAATGGAGGACTTAGTATGCAGATTTTTACTGAACTCTTGTTAAAAGATGTCTTGAGGGTTAAATCGCATTTAAATATTTATATCAAAATATACAAGTAGTACTGGTGTTGCTCAAATGAAGATTCTCTAATGTCCCTAATGTTTCTTCATTTTTTGAACACAAAAATAATTAACCAGCCTTTGTAGATGCTCCCAAACACATCTTTTCAATCATCGTGTACATTTTAGTTTAGTTAGGAGTATAAGATGTCCCAAACCAATGAATCAATGAATCAATGATTAATTCTGAATGACCGTGTCTTCTGTATCTAACACTAAAATAGAGGCAATTTCATTAGATTTCTGCATACAATTTTTCAGATGCAAGTCATATAAAATGTTTAAGTGCTGTGATGCTTTGAGACACTAGACATGAGTGTGGTATACTCTCTAGCACTGGAAAACTACAATTTGAAGGTAAAAGTCACATTCATATACTAATTTACAGGAAATAGTTTAAGAGGCTTACTGAAGGCAGCAGCTCCTGAAAAAGGTATTCTGACTGGACAGTCCCTCAATTGGCTTTTCAGAGAGGAAAAAAAATCACAATTGTATATGGGAAATAAAATAGGAAGGATATCAGAGATAGTCTAATACAACTTTATAATTTCTAAATGAAAAACTTTATTCTGGGGAATATTAAGATTGTTTAAGAAAGCAGTGACAGAAATGGAATAAAGCTAAAACACTATATTACTCAGAATTTGCTAAGTTATGCTGTAATAGCAAACAAGTTGGAAAATTCAGAGGTTTAAACAAAGTATATCTCTCATGAAATGAAAATTGCTTCAAGGGAGGCTCTATTTATGGTCAGTAGAGACTGCATCTCGATACATGCATATGCTGAGACTTCAATGGGCTAATGGAGGCTTTGCTGCAACATTATATGTATAATGTATATACATTATATGTATATACATTATATGTATATAAAGAAGTTCTTTGTTCATAGCTAAGATGGAAAGAAAGCAAAATTCTATCCTCACCCAAAATCATAGCCTGGTAATAACCTGACCAAAGTAGAAAACAAATATATGCTGACAGTTTTTATCCAAGGGCTTAGTTATAGTATGCAAACTGAAAACTAAAACCTAATTTCTATCTCAGTTCCCCAATACTCACTTTCTAATTGCCTCATTCACAAATAACTCTTTAGAATATTTTTTTATTTTTCCTGAAGTAATCAGTGAACTTTGCAATAATGCAATATTACTACCATATAAGAGTTCTTGGTGAAATAATATTTATTGTTTAATAACTACCTAACTTTGAACTGTTGTAGTATATTCTGAACTGAGTCATAGAATTTATACATTTCTGGTACTTGAAAATGTACTTTACCACTTAGTGATTCTGTTGCTTTTAAAATTATTAGAAAAAAAGCAGAATTTTAGAATGATTTTTTAGTTCTTGAAATTAGCTCAAGAGAACATCTCAGCCTTTTTCAGGATATAAAACACTAGGAAAAATGAAGAGAGTTAATAGGGTAAATAATATTAAAGCAAAGACACTAATAGCCTAAATGATTTATTAGGCCATAGAGGTGTAGATATTATTGTATTAAAAAGTGTGTCATGAAGCCAACTGCAAATTACTTACAACACCATTTTCAGTCTTCCTCCAAACATTAATTTTGTGAACTACTAAAAGTAGTTCATGAAAAACAGATCTGCACTCATACATTTATAAAAGAAGACCCAAGTAAAGACAAAAATGATTTCATTCCAAGTTAAGAATTTTTAAAATACTAACAAATGTATATTTCTAGCACAGTGATAAACTATTCAATGTTTCTCAAATTTAATTGATAATGAAGTGGTTCCTCACAGAATTTAATTAAAATTACCTAGAATTAGAGTTTTAGAGGACATACTATAGGAAACCCTATATTAGAGACAACTATAGACACCCATGGTTATTATATATTTTTAGGGGAAATGGCCTCATTTTTTAGTTTTTACTTTTTAACAGTACATGTTTGAAGGGCTGTAACTCAAAAGATATCCAGCTTCTGTGGAGAGTGGACTCACATTCAATAGCACGTAACTGAGTTGAGTTCATTCTGCAGACATAAAAAGAGAAAACAAAGATATCTAAAATGTGAAGATTGAGTAATCTTAATTACTGAAGGTTTAGCAGTGACTCTCTTTAGAAAAAAACATTTTGCCTCAAAGCCTATTTTTTCTCATTGTAATACAACTGTAATATCTTCTTCTGTAGTATTTGCTTTTCATCTTATCCTATCATTTTAGTGTTAACTTTCTGCAACTTTATATTTTAGATGTGACCTTGTAAAATAGTATGTAGTTGGATATTTCTAAAATTCAGAACACTAATGCTTCTAATTAAAATTTTTATTCATTACATTTGGTATGATTTTTGACACTGTTTTAAATACATAGTTGTTTTTATAATTTCTACTGAAGAATTTGTTCTTTTTTTTCTTTGTCTTTTTGAGACAGGGTCTCATTATGCAATTCAGGCTGGACTTCATCTCACTTGTTGGCTCAGGTTGGTCTTGAACTTACAACTAACTTCCTGCCTCCACCTCCAGAGTGCTGGGATTACAGGCATGCACCACCGTATACAGCTGCTTTTTTTCCCCCACTGTTTTGGTATTGCTTTAGTCTCCATTTCTGCAGCTTTATTTTATCCTTTTGGTAGTGATATGCTTCACTAGTTCTTCGTGATCCTTGTAGACTTGTCTACTTATCTGAAAACAGTCATGTTTCTCAGTTTCCCTGACTGCTTGCAGGAGGAAAGCCCTTCACCCCAGCCAAATGTTCTTGGTGGGTCAGCTGGCAGGGTACTGAGACAGGCTCAGTGTTAGGGTTCCCAGGGAAGCAGGCCTGTTGCAAGGTCTGCAGCAGAGTGCACATCTACATGCTGGTTGTGAGAGGCTCCACTCTTCTCATTCTTCTTAGCTATAGCCAAAGTGATCCAGACATATTTATTCTCTCAGCATTCTGAGGGAGGGACAACCTAAATAAGCTTCTTGAGTAGATTCCCAGAAGCTTAGAAAGGTCAGATTCTAACTTTGCTCTGCACCACATGAGAGAACTTGAAGCCAACAGGGTCTTTCTTGCTGCTGGTCTGTGTCAGTCTGTGGGAGAGGCAATGTTGGTAGAGTAAAACTATTCTTACACTTTTCAATTCAGATTTTCTAGTTTATGAGCTCTGAGCCATAACCTGGACTCCAGGAGTCTCATAAGAATATCTTCTGGCCAGGCATAGAGGTCAGTGGTATAAGCGCCTGCCTGGCAAGTGTGAGGTCAAAAAAACCCTTTCCATATTCCAAATATCTTTCCTCTATTCTTCTGTTTTCCATCATGATTTCTAGCTATCTGTGCTCCACTATGAGAGCTTGTCTTCCTTTTTTCCACTTCTGTACATTCTGATTTTATATTACTTTTTAAAGTTTCCTAATTCTTGGAGATATTACAGCCTTATATTTTATTTTTTGAAGATATTTCAATCTTATACTTTATTCTTTAAACATAACAATGAACACAATTTGTGTTTGTTAAACCCAACATAAAATACCTTTGTGAGTTAGTTTTGTTGTCCACTGTTACTATGGTTTCTTGTTAATGTGGCTTCATTAAGTGCCTGGCTCTGTTTGACTGGTTGTTAAGATGCTCTGTTCTTTTCATTCTTCTTAGCTATGCCTAAGTGATCTAGAGATACTGACTTTTCTCAGCGTTCTGAGGGTTGTATAACCTAAATAAGACTCTTGAGTAGACCCCCAGGAGCCTAGTCATAGAAAATTATTTCTATGACTCCTTTGAGCCTAGACTGAATGTTTCTTTCTCTAAAGGTTGTATGAATCTGTGAAATGCCTAGATGAAATGGTCAGCAACTGTATTAAATTATAGTTGATTTAAGATTCCAGGGCCATAAAGACTACATGAAGTTAGGCCACAGGACCTCACAAAGGATTGTGTGGTTTTATCCTAAGGACATGTTATTTAGGTCTGCAGTACACTCTGGAGAGAGTTTCCTATTTGTATCCTATTGCTGCACATGTTGTAGACTATAATTTCAACCCTCCTTATACAACAAGGTCATGAATAATAATGTTCTAGCCATGCCAGTTACTTTTTTTGGTTATTATTTCACTTTAATTTTTAACTTTTTTATTTAAAGAGAAAAAAAACAAAACAAGAGAAGCAATAATACGAAATTTCAAAAAAAATGAATTGAAATAAAATAAACACTAAGAAATCACTAGTTGACAAATTACATACTGCCATCTTAGAAATAGTTGTTCAAGTTACAGAATTAAAGCACACAAAGTGGACATTCAAACCATGAGAGTGCATTGAATGATTTTTTTTTTTACCTCTCATTAGTTCTATATTTTAAAGATTGCTTTGTGGCTTGTCAACAACTTTCAGCTGCTTTTAGAGTGAGAGTTGGTATAAATTATCTACTTAGTCATTATCAGGAAATAGAAGGCCTGGCTGAGGAATAGTTATTGGTGTATCATGTAACAAATATTTATTGAACATGAGGTCTTTACTATGCATTGTTTGGACACTGGGAAATTTGGAGCCAAACCACAAAAAGTTTATAGGATAGGTTCATTTTGCAGCTCATTTCCCTCTTTCTCCAATTGAAATAAATGGTCTCAAAAGAAAACACAGAGGAAGAAGATAAGATGGCCAATCAGTGAGCAACAAAATACAGAGCCTCCTGGGAGAAACAACTCATATGCCAGAATAAAACACCCTGGAGAGACCCAGACAGAGGGAGATGGATCCTCTTGACACAGGAAGAAATTAAAATGTAAAAAAACTGGTCAAATATGTCAGGACTACAACTGAAACAGCTAGAAGTTACAGGACACAGTGTTTTCATTCACAGCAACCTGGCATGTTTGCAAAGGGCTGAATCTGTGGCGGCCTGCAAAGCTGCCCAAACTTGTTCCTGCCACCACTCACAGGAAGCACAGCAGTGGTGAAGTCGGGGGTTGGTAAGCCCAATGGAGAGCAGAGATGGCAAAGGGACCTTCATTAATCCATGGTCAGTGCTGGGATTGGGACCCCCCACATGGGAAGGGCGTGATCAAATGGGCAACATGTTGTAATCTGGCAGAAGGAGCCTGAACTGGGAGCAACAGTGACTTCAGTTGGTTCCTCCCTTCCCAAAGAAGATTCATGGGATTTGCTTGGACTGGGCCACACCCCTGTCCGGGACCCAATGAGTCGTCCCAAATCCATTCCCTGCACCTAGCATGCAACAGCAAACATGGCATCAATGGACCTTAAAAGATATCTTTGGGACCTTGTAGACAAGCTCAAAACTGAAATATTAAATCAGGTAGAGCAAGATATGAGTAGAGTAATAAAAGAAATGCTCTTAGGGAGCATCTCTCAGGAAGATACAGATGGAAGAAGGGAGGAACACAAAAAAGGAGAGAAATATTAGATAAAGAATATAAAGAAAATATAGAATACATGAAGCAGATTCAAAGAAACTACCAGGAAATTAAAAACTCCATTGAAAGCTGGCAAAACTCCTTAAAAGAAACTAAAAATAGACTATCAAAACTAGAAGACAAGTTTGCAATGTGTGATCATGAAAAGAAAGATCTATTAAAAATCACAAGGAAACAGGCAGTAACAATACAAAGGCTAGAAGATGACAAGAGAATCTACAATTTAAGAATAAGAAACATGAACAAAGAAGCAGGAATACATACAGGTGAATTACAAAGGCTATTCAAGGAAATAATTAAGGAAAACTTCCCAAGCATGGGAAAAGAAAATGACATTTGGTTGTGTGAGGCATACCAAACTCCAGCCACCTACAACCAAAACAGATCTACACCCAGACATATAATAATCAAGATACCAGAAATTCAATATAAAAATAGAATATTAAAAGCCATCAGAGAAAAGAAACAGATTACCTATAAAGGTAAGCCCATCAGGATCACAGCTGACTTCTCAACACAGACCATCAGATCAAGAAGAGCTTGGAGTGAAATATTCCAAGCCCTGAAAGAAAATAACCTCCAGCCCAGATTGATGTACCCTGCAAAACTGTCACTAGAAATTAATGGAGAAACAA